>LBNU01012102.1:14528-28978 GCA_014162995.1 Artemisia annua
TCTACAAATAAACACAAGTACGCAACATACTTAGTAAAGTGTCAAACGTACGCAACATATTTTCAAAAAATCGTCGATCTACGCAATATGACCTGCTGGCAGCAGGTTACCAGGTCACCTAACTTTAAAAGTTACACCTTTGGTCCCTAAACTGTCTCATATCTCGCGTACATGATCCTATTTTGGTAACGGTTGTTAAAAAAGTTTTTAAAAAAACTTTTTAATATTTTTTTTAAAAAATCGAGATAAAATCTTTTTTTAACTAAAAAATTTAGAAAAAAAAAGTTAAAAAAATTTAAAATTAAAAAAAAAGTTAAAATTAAAAAAAAAGGAAAAAAATTTAAAAAATTAATTTTTTTTTTTAAATTTAATATTTAAAAAAAATCAAAATTTTTTTAAAAAATTAATATTTGCGAAAAAAAAATTAATTATTTTTTTATAAAATAATTAATTTTTTTAAAAAATGCGTATTTTTTTAAAAATTAATTTTTATAAAAAAATGTGTATTTTTTTAAAAAATGCGTATTTTTAAAAAAAAAATTAATTTTTTTATAAAAATTTATTTTTTTTTTAAAAATTATTATTTTTTTAAAAAATTTTATTTTTTTTTCGCAAAAATTAATTTTTTTAAAAAATTTTGATTTTTTTTTAAAATATTAACTTTAAAAAAATAATTTTTAATTAATTTTTTTTTTAATTTTAACTTTTTTTTTTTAATTTTAAATATTTTTAACTTTTTTTTTTCTAAATTTTAGTTAAAAAAAAAGATTTTATCTCGATTTTAAAAAAAAATGTTAAAAAGTTTTTTTTAAAACTTTTTTAACGACCGTTACCAAAATAGGATCATGTAAGCGAGATATGAGACAGTTTAGGGACCAAAGGTGTAACTTTTAAAGTTAGGTGACCTGGTAACCTGCTGCCAGCAGGTCATGTTGCGTAGATCGACGATTTTTTGAAAATATGTTGCGTATGTTTGACACTTTACTAAGTATGTTGCGTACTTGTGTTTATTTGTAGAAATATGTTACGTATATTTAGCTTTACCCCAAATTAAAATTGCAGAAAAATGATGCTTACTTTCTTATGTTTAAAAATAGTCTTTAGGATCTATGACCGTAAAACTTCGGAATATGAAATAAAAAACAAATCTTTTTTAAAAGTTGTTCCTAATAACGTGATTATAACCTAAGAACAAAGTTAAATCACCCACCATGCAAATATATGTGGTGTTTAAACTATTGTAATGCAAAATACGAAAAATAGTTGAAACAAAATAATAAAACAAAGTTTTTCAACGTTTAAATTTTTTATTCAAATGAATCAAATAATTTCACAAGGATTGCTTGCGGAATAACAATCCTAGTTGAATTACAATTGAGGTGATCTGAAATCTAACTTAAACACAAACGTAAGTTATGGTTTAAGTAAGAACTTAGTCTTACTCACTGACCTAAGTTTTAGTCGAAGAGTAAATGCCATTAAATGTGTATCACATTAATTGTAAGAGATATATTTACTCATTTACAAACATTTTCTTTTATAGCAGAGAATTATAGTTACAAAGATTTTCTACTTTACACATGTTGATCATCTAATGGGTAGGTGAAATTGCATTAAATGTTGGTAATGAGACGATTTCTTTTTTAAGGAATAGTGATTGACACTATTGCACTTTTTACCAACTCTTGAAGGTGTGGATTCCTAAAAATACTTGCTTTATCCATTTTTGTAAAAGCAGATTTTCACCCTTTTGACATTCTAGATACTTGAGAATCTTTGCTCAGTATCTTTGTAAACAAGGAGATCAAACATCGTTCAATGAGGCATTACCATTGATGCGTGGGTTTTGCAATCTATGCACTTAGATTTTACCTCTCAAGGGATCTTGAGAAGCTTACAACCTCCACCAGGCAGTGTACCTGACCGATGTAGTATAGTGAAGTGGCAAGTACCGGGGGATTGATCGTTCTCTTAGGGAATAGTGTCGTTAGGCTTGAAAAGCTACTCTAATTAGGTCTAAGGGTTGAGGGATGATTCTTTTTGTATTTTTATATTTTATGAAAGCAAGTAAAAATCTCGGGTTTTGGAAGAGTGGGCGGAATTAGTTGCTAGTCAACTAACCCAAATAACTACTTTTGCAAATAAAATAAAATAACAAGAAAAAGTAAATGGTTGTGAAACTTATATGAGAGAAATATGTGTTTACTTAGATTTCCTTACTCCCTAGCTATCTTTTATATGTTAATTGGTTTGTTGTAATTGTGTGGATGACGGGTTGTATTCCTTTAAACCATTCGTAGGGCCGTGTACGATCTTCCCTAACTCTATAAGCTCCTACTTCACTCCTATGTCGAGCCGACTAAAAGCTCCTAACATGGGATCATTAGAATTCGCTCATGCATTAAATACAACCATATAATCGTAGTACACATCCGATTCATGTTTCTTAAGACGTTCAAGCAAGTTACCGTATAGGAGGTTAGCCAGTTTTCTTAAGCCTAACATCGACTTCACCCACCCACAATAATCACAAACAAACCAACAACATATAATCAATAGCTAGGTTTCATTAGATCCAAGCAAACACAATAAAGACCTAGCCTAGCATGTTAATTGAAAGACAAGCATAAGATATAATCAAACAACACATAGACATATTGATTGATTTGGAAAAGGACTTATCTTTAATTAAGCATCCAAGTTTCAAGGGTGAAAAACCCTTAAAAATACTGTAAAACACGAGCTAGGGTTTTTCCCAAAAGTTGCACACTAATGAATGAAAATTAGACGAATATATATAGAATTTACAATCTGACGGCGTCACCTTATAGGGTGTGACGCCGTCACCTCGCCGCCAAAACATTCCTCGGATTGCTCAGATCCAACTCTGACGCCGTCCCCTTATAAACTCTCTGGGCCGTCTCCCTTTGTGATAAAACGTGACGACCTACATCCAGTAACACGTGACGCCGTCACGTGTTAAATCTCCAAAATCTTTCTGGGGCGTCTAGTGCAAAAATCATCCACCTTGTTGTCAAAGAGTGACGCCGTCACCTGGTAAAGCGTGACGCCGTCAGGTACTATTTCCAGCATATTTTGAGACTTTGTCGTTTTCTTCACTTTTATGCTCCAAAAACGTCCAAAATGCTTCCTTTTCCAGATTTCCTCTCCAAAGTACCTAAAATGACAAAAGGAACGATTTAAGGCAATATTTGATCAAATAATTACGGATTAGGGCTTAAATGACCCCCTAAAAGCGTAACACTTTTCGCCTCATCAAATACCCTTACACTTGAGATTTGCTTGTCCTCAAGCAAATGCGCTTTTATTCCAATCAAAATATGAGCTAGGGGTCATTTAACACGAATATAAAAGTAATTACAACAAATAGTCATTCAACCCTAGTCATAATAAGCACGGAAATCATACACTAGCACCTCACAAATAGTGTTTGGATACTCTCATCTCTCGGGTGTTATAAACCTATATAACTAAATGGAAATGGAAGAAATATAACTCACTACCTGTCATAGCAAATAGATTACCATAGGCTTGGGCAAGGATCAAAATCCTCCTCCACTAGGCGTAAGCACCTAAGATAAACTATTAAAGAGGGCTTTACATGGGTTGTAATGTTAGGTGTAGGGATATGATAACACGGTTTGGTTGGAATAAAGGGTATTTTAGTGGTGGCGAGCTAATTATCTTGATCAAATACATGCACAAGGTGGCGTTGCTAAGCCAAGACTCGACTCGACTTAAGCTAAAAAGAAAATAACAAAAGCATAAATAAAGATAAAATGAAACGGGATGGTAGTCCGTATGTATTTTCTACTTTTCTTTTTCCAATTTTTATTCGTTTTTCTTGTTTTTTCGATTTTTTTTTCATACACTCTTGCCCTACCATCCAAAATAATACATCATAGGGGCCTCGGTTCTCCCCTTACACTTGAACTTTTACATACTTTACAATTAACTATTCTAATGACTCGAATTAAGATAATTGAAAAACTTGGAGTACTTTAAAATATTAACGCACATATGGGGGTAATAATAGACTTCTTCCCCATTACTCCATTACATTAGTACTTTACCCATGAGTCCCAATAGTCCCAAAACAATACGTACAAGGATATGACTCGACTTAGGAACCATGTAAGTACTAAGATAATTAACTAAGGGTTTAACAAATATTTTCACAATAATGCACTAAAGATGAGTGCATACAAGGTAGGCTAAGGCGATTTGGGTGTACATTTGGGTGGATTGTAAACAAATTCTTCCTTTATGTAAAATGCTTAAAGTTAGAAACGAAAAGATAGGCTCTGAGGGGTGTACTAGGGGTATCGTGTACTAAAAATGAGTACAATGCTAAGGTGTGGGAGAATTACTTGACTAATGTAGCCAATGTAATTATAATACGGGTATAAAAAAAGGTTTATCCTAATGCCTTTTATCATGTAGTAAATCTAACTACACGAATGTAGTCTCACTTGTGGATTTGGGATGGTCAATCTATAAGCTACCGGTACACACACAAGCATAAAAAATGAATGCTTTTCCTAACAATTCTAGGGGTGAACCTCACATATTTGGGGGAAATTTTTTTTTGAGTGGTACGGTTTTTGTGCTAGTAATACAATTCCCTATCCATGAGACACTTATTATTCCTAAAGTATCACTTCTAAATGTTGTAAAAAATTTTAAATTTGCGCTAAAATTGCCCTAACCAATGTTTCTCTCAGTTTTATTACACAAGTACCATTGAACAAAACAAAAATCAAGCGTAATTGCATTTTCTAAGGCGCTTTCATTTACCCCCCTTACACTTATACCGAACATTGTCCCCAATGTTCATATAAAAGATGTAAAAGTAATGAAAATGAAAGATGAAACAAATACTCCCCTGATTTTTTGAAGTGGATCGTGTGGTAACATGGTTAGATCTTCTTCCAAGATGATGTAAAAGCTCCAAGCTCAAAGTGATTCCAAACGCTTGATGTCATGAACTTGATTCCATGTTCACCTTCTTGTCCAAAATAACCTGTTAAACCTGAGAAAACAAACTAGGCAAACCCCGTGTAAAATCGGCGGCAAAATCTATATAAGGATATAATGCTTGTGGAATGAAAATTTTGCAGATTTCTGGAATTAGAAGTGCAGTAATTTTTATAATCCAGCAGAAAAACTAAATTTTAAAACGTTTTCTAAAATTCAAAGGCTGACACCGTCAGAATTGATCTGACAGAATCCTTATGTTTAGTTTCCGGAAAATTTCTGGAAAAACAAATACCTTAACTCCTGGAATCCTGTAAAATTTCATCATGACTCGATACAAGCATTTGACTCTAACAAATACTAATATGCATGTTTATTTTATATTATTATTATTATTCATGTTCCAATTCGTTCTTATAAACAAATTTAGATTTCCCTTACACTTATCTTTTGCAAAATACCTTTATATGTAGTTAAGACGAAGTTAAAAACAAAATAAAGCATTTTAAAAATTTTTAATTTGAAACATGAATCAATAATGATAAAAATAAAACATGCATACGGAAACAAATAAATTCAAATAAACAAACACAAAACAAATAAAGCTTGTGCTGCCTCCCAAGAAGCGCTTTTCTTTATTAACGAGTCTTGTAGCTAGACTCAAAGTCACTTTCTATTTACGTGACTTCTTCGTTGGTCACGGTCTCAAGGTTACCGCTAACGTATGTCTCAAATTCTGGGTCTGATTGCAAATACCCCTTGTAAAGGCTCTTTACCTTTTTCTCGATTGCCTCTACAACCTTTTTAGCAATCTCTCTATTAACCTTATACTTAGGCCCAAGGGTTAAGCAATCCTTATAGAATAGGCTCCGTTTTCCCACACATAATCCATGCCCTTTCTCTTATCTTCTTCATTTATATCCTCAATTACACCAATGTTATCCTTATCAAGTTGGGGCACAAAACGAAACTCCTTCATCCTATTAGGCATTCTATATGTGATCCTATCGGTTTCATTAGAAAATTGAATTGTCCCCTCCAATTCATCGTAACTCAACTTGGACTCTTCTATGAACGGCTTACCTAATACGACATGGGATAAGCTACAATCTATAACACTCTCTAAGTCTTCAACAATCATGAAGTCAGTGACATACGTAAAGTTCCCAACTAAGACATGTAAATCTCTAACCCTCCCAACAAAATTACAAATTCCACCTGGGTAGTTGGGGTCTTTCCTAGGTTTAAGCATCTCATTCACTATATCATTACAGACACTTGAAGACATAATGTTGATTGGGGATTCAAAGTTAATGTAAGCGTGATCAACGTATCTATATCCTATCATGCACGGTATCTTAACGCTCCTAGGGTTGCCTCTTTTTATCTTCGGATCAATCTTAACGAAGGGAGAGCGAGGGTTATCGATTACGTTATTGTAATAGGCGATTTCTTCCTTAGTGGGGTAAAGATTAAAATATTCATCACCTATTCTCTCGTCTCCCCTTTCCTCTAAACTTTCGGAATTCTTAAGATCATCATATTCTAAGTCCTTGCTTGCGTATATGGCGCCTGCTAGGTCATTAAGTGCATGATCTAATTGAGCATCAATTAAACTATTAAGCTCTCTAAGCTCCCTAATTTCACTTTCGATTTGGTATCGCAATGACGCTACTTCGTCGGGAGTGAGGGGTGGATTCGCGCTTTCCATAATGCCAAACAGAATAATTAATGGACAAGTTACTACGAACAAAAACACAAAGAGAAAGATAGATTAAAGAAAACCTAGAAAAATAAAAATAAAAATCTCACTAGAAAGGATTCTAATGAGTAAACCTAAGTAAAAATAAAATTTTCAACCTAAACAATAACTATTCCCCGGCAGCGGCGCCAAAAACTTGATGCGTGGGTTTTGCAACCTATGCACTTAGGTTTTACCTCTCAAGGGATCTTGAAAAGCTTACAACCCCCACCAGGCAGTGTACCTGACCGATGTAGTATAGTGAAGTGGCAAGTACCAGGGGATTGATCGTTCTCTCGGGGAATAGTGTCGTTAGGCTTGAAAAGCTACTCTAATTAGGTCTAGGGGTTGAGGGATGATTCTTTTTGTATTTTTATATTTTATGAAAGCAAGTAAAAATCTCGAGTTTTGGAAGGAGGGGCGGAATTAGTTGCTAGCCAACTAACCCAAATATCTACTTTTGCAATTAAAATTAAATTCCAAGAAAATTAAAGTGGTTGTGAAACTTATATATGAGAAATATATATGTGTTTACTTAGATTTCCTTACTCCCTAGCTATCTTTTATATGTTAATTGGTTTGTTGTGATTATGTGGATGACGGGTTGTATTCCTTTAAACCATTCTTAGGGCCGTGTACGATCTTCCCTAACTCTATAAGCTCCTACTTCACTCCTAAGTCGAGTCGATTTAAGCTCCTAACATGGGATCATTAGAATTCACTCATGCATTAAATACAACTAAATAATCGTAGTACACATACGATTCATGTTTCTTAAGACGTTAAAGCAAGTTACCGTATAGGAGGTTAGCCAGTTTTCTTAAGCCTAACATCGACTTCACCCAACCACAATAATCACAAGCACACCAACAACATATAATCAATAGCTAGGTTTCATTAGATCTAAGCAAACACAAAGAAAACCTAGCCTAGCATGTTAATTGAAAGACAAGCGTAAGATATAATCAAACAACACATTGACATATTGATTGATTTGAAAGAAGACTTATCTTTAATTGAACATCAATGTTTCAATGGTGAAAAACCCTTAAAAATATTATAGAATACGAGCTAGGGTTTTTCCCAAAAGTTGCACACCAATGAATGAAAATTAGAAAAGTATATATAGATTTTACAAGCTGACGGCGTCACGTTCTAGTGCGTGCCATCTATCCGATCATTACTAACAATCACCAATTTTGACTTCAGGTGGTCAATCAGATAGTTATGATTTGCCATGCATGCAACACAACGGTTCAATCTCATTGTTTGTTATAGTCCTACTTTCTTTTTATAAAATCACATCTAATATGTGTAATACTTTTTAAAAAAAGATTTGTGTGAAAATCCTTGGTAATTTACAGTTCTTAAAAGAAAACGTCGAAGGTATTGTTACAAAAAGTACCTACACCCTCTAGAACGCAGGTGGATAATGTGAACATAATGAACTTAAAATGAAAATTTTAAATATATGGAAGAGATATGGTAATCTCTTTTTTCTTATATGCTTAAAAAAGTAGCTTCAACGATTACACAATATTTAAATCTATCTATGATATTTTCTATGTTCTTCACGATGGATAACTATCAGTTACACGTAGATTAACTAATGGGAAGATTGGGACACTCAAAATTTTTTTTAAGTACACTCAATATATAAACAGTTAAATCAGTTTATATTTATAATACAATTGTTTAATAAACGATTTGGAATGTCCCAATAAAATATAAGAGTGTGCAAATTATCTTCCTTGATTATACGTTTTTTTGTGTCTATTCTCCCAATAAGTGCAATATTGTTAGCTTTTTACACAATAATTTGATTAATTTATGGATGCTGGCTATGTTGCAATATATGTTGTCCTCAAAGGCTAATTAATAAGGGGTTTTCTAATTTGTGCCCTGGGGCACAAGTTAAACACACAAAAATGTGTACATTTTGTGAGCCTCTGTGTCATTTTCTGTGGGTCCCTGTCACTTTCTAAATAAAAAACTGCTTTTTATTGTACTTTTTCAGTACTTTTTGTATGCTTAATTTGTGTCTAATTGCACAAGTTAGAAAAACCCAATTAATAAATATAGACCCGTACATATTTACTTATTTTGTTCATGCATACATCATCCCACCTAGTTAAAGTTATTAGCATTAAGCATGTTGGAGAACTAATAAGATTCAACTTGATACACTTCATGACAACGATTTATATTAAACAATCTAAATAGTTGTTGTACTTTAAATATAAATGCCTGTTTTAGTTTCTTTAATATCTAACAAATGTGTGTGTTATGGAGTATAAGGGCCCGTTTGGTTTGTAGATGGGTTCAGGATTATGATTTAGATTTGGATTAGGATTAGGATTTGAGTTTGGATTTAGATTTAATATATATTTAAATTAAATGAGGAGAAAGAAAAATTTTAATTAAAAAATTTAATTTTATAATAAGAATAAAAAGAAATAAAGAGAGAGAAAGAGAGAAGTGTGTAAAATGGGCCCACAAAAGGATAAAATTGTAGAAAAATAAGGGGTGGCTTGGGTTTTGTAGATAGTAGAGTTGGAGGGTTTGAAGTTGAACCCACTCCCAATCTACACCAAACAAAGGATTTAGCCATCATTGAGTCCAACCCCACCAAAAAACCCCATACCAAACGGGCCCTAAAACAAGTTTTATTAAACAATCTAAGGGCCCGTTTGGTTTGTAGATTGGTTTAGATTAAGATTTGGATTTGAATGTAAAGTTGTAGATTAGGATTTGGATTTGAATTTGATGTAGGAGAGAGAAAAAAAATGAAGTAAGAGAAAATAATATAAATAAATTAAAAAAGAATATTTAATAATTATCAAAAGTATTTATAAATGATTTTGGTTATTTTATAATATATAAAATAGAAAGAAGTAGAGAGTGAGTACAATGGGCCCCCACACTTTGTCAAAAAAAACAAGCTCCCAAAAAGAGTTCACTTTATTTGCCATCAATAACAAATTTTAAACCGAATACTCAAACAAACTGCTAATTTTAGGATTGAGCATAAACCCCCCATAAACCTTCAAACCAAACTGTCCCTAAATAGCTGTTGTACTTTAAATGTAAATGTGTGTTTTAAGTTCGCTAATTTCTAACAAATGTGTGTTATATTAAACAAGTTTAGTGCACGCAATACCGAAAACGCTTTAACTTGCAACTTTTTTAGAGGAATTTCCCAATATTTACACTACTACACAAAGTGTTATTTGAGACGGCAATTAGATTAAAAATAAATAAATAAATCTTTTAGTACGGTTTTAGAAGGAAACGTACTAACTAAAACCCACTTATGGTTTCTATAGTTTCTTTGTTATTTGATACGGTTTATTCGTAAACCGTGCCAAATAATTGTTTGTTGGTATGGTTCTTATAATAACAAACTACACTAAATGTCTCATTTTCTGATGAGGTTTTTATAGAATTGCATTAAAGAAAAAAAAATCATTCACCCGCATTTACTTCTTCTCATTCCATACACCACATTTATTCTTTTTCAACTCAAATCTTTCAAAACCATTACATTAAACACTCCATCAACAATCATAACAAATTTAACTTAAACCTCACAAAACTATATAAAAGGTAATATTTATATTTTTTGGATATTTTTATTTATTTCTGCTCATTGTAATTCTTTTATCCTTAACTAATACATTTTTGATATTTGTATAGGTATAAATCTCTTTATCGTATATCCATTTTAGAGCTTTTCCACTCAATTTTAAAAATTTGGATCATAAGGTGAGTTTATAACTTTTGGTTATCTGTAACATTATTTATGTTTTTGTTATTAGTTCTAATTACTTATATAATAGTTGATACGATAATTTTTGTATTTATAGCATGTGCATCTAGTATTTATCAGTAGATCATGATATGAAGTTAGTTAGTACCCGTCCGAAAATAATTTAATAGAGATTAATTTCGGGCATTTCCTGTTTGGGACTGCATTTTTAATATTTTGTCTCATGTAGGATGCATATACATTTTTAATGGGTGTAAATTTTAGCAAGAAAACATTTCTCCTTACTTCTACGTGTTTGCACTTTATACGTATACGTGGGGAGTTAAGCGGAAATGATGTTGATTTTTTTATAAAATAGCCAACCCGCTAGAACGTATACGCATATGAAATAAAATATTCAAAATGTTGGTTAGTATTTGCCACGTGTGACCATCTATGTTTCATTTGTTCATGCACATGATTTATTATGTTGTTTTAAAATTTCAAATGGAACGACAATGGATGTACGGGATGAACGTTAATGAGCCAGAAGTTTTTAAAGGTGTGCAAAGTTTTCTTATAGCTGCTGGATCTAACTGAGTTTCTAAGGGAGATATTGAAATTTTTTGTCCTTGTTCGTAATATAAAAAATTTGTACCCTATACTGATATCAAAGTGATTAAGTTTCATTTGCACAAAAACGGTTTTGTCCGTAAATATACTTGTTGGTCATAGCATGGGGAATCACTAGTTGAAGAAGTTGAGTACTAAGGGAAAATTTTACGAATGCCTATTTTTATTAGAAAATTTTAAATTGTTGCAGATTTTACTGTCGTAGAAGATATGTATGTTTATCGTGACACGGATATGGGTGATGTCATTGTTGGAAAGCCATTTTGTAGGGAAGCTAATGTTGATGCTAAAAGGTTTGAGGGGATGGTAACCTTACATAATGGCAACGATAGTGTTACCTATATGATGCCTCGTGCAGAACCGAGGTTTAAACATGTTTTGAACAAGGTAAGTAATAAAATATGGCCTATTCTCATTGTAAATAAAAAAAAATGAGCAGAAAGGGATCAAGCATCCATACCAAAAAGCTAAAGGGATTCTATAAGGGAATGTTGAATTTCGGACCCAAATATTTTCGAGATGAGAAAATGGTTGAATGGCTCATGCGTGGACACGTGAGCATGCACGAGATGGAATAGAAGCTAAAGATGAGTCTAACTTAAAAACTCTGTAATAAAGAGAAGTGCTTCCCGGGAGATAACTTGGAATTGTTATGTTTTGAATTTTGTCGAAGTCTATCATACCTGGACTTCGATATGGCATATCCACAACAAAGGATATGGCGTATCGACCGTACTGGTCATATCTATCTTTTTGAGCTTCTGCATTTTTATTTATTTATTTATTTATTTATTTATTATTATTTTTTTTTGCATTTTGAAACATTCTATCAGATGTCTTTGATACGGCGTACCCAGGTTTTGGATACGGCGCATTGATGAGGCGATAAGTGTTACGCTTTTAGGGGTCATTTAATCCCTAAATCGTTATTTTATAATCAAATATTGTCTTAAATCGTTCCTTTTGTCATTTTAGGTATTTTCAGGAGGAATTCTCAAAAACATTGCATTTTGGACGTTTTTGGAGCCAAAAAGTGAAGAAAACAACAAAGTCTCAAAAAACAAGCTGGAATTCCTACCTGACAGCGTCAGGCTTTGGATGATGATGTCGTCACCTTAAGATGAAGGAGTGGATTCAAACTCTACTAGACGACCAAGGAAGGACTCAACACATTTACACCTGACGGCGTCAGGTGTTAAGAAAAGTAGGCCGTCAGGTGTTAAGCTAAAGATAGACGGCCCAGAAGGTTTAAAGAGTGACGGCGTCAGAAGTAGATCTAGGTGATCCGAGAACCCTAGAGACGGCGAGTTGACGGCATCAGGACCTATAACCTGACGCCGTCAGAATGTAAAACCTATATATACTTTTCCAATTTTCATTCATTAGGTGTGTAACTTTTGGGAGAACTTTAGGAATAAACCCCGGCTCGAATTCTCAGCCTTTTTCAAGGGGTTTTCACCCTTGTTTCATCTATGATTAATTAAAAATAAGTCTTCCATCAAATCATTCAATATGTCTATGTGTTGCATGATTATATCTTATGCTTGTCTTTTAATTAACATGTTAGGCTAGGTTTCTCTTGTGTTTGCTTAGATCTAATGAAACCTAGCTATTGATTACTTGTTGTTGTTTTGTTATTGATTGTTATGGGTGGATGATGTCGATGTTAGGCTTAAGAAAATTGGCTAAATTTCATTGGTAACTTGCTTGAACGTCTTAAGAAACATGAATCGGATGTGTACTACGATTATATGGTTGTATTTAATGCATAGATAATTACTAGTGATTTCATAGTTTGGACACTAAACGTGTCGCTGTAGAATGAAGTTTGCACTTATAGAGTTAGGGAAGATCGTACACGGCCCTACAAATGGTTTAAAGGAATACAACCCGTCATCCACACAATTGTAACAAACCAATTAACCGGTAAAAGATAGCTGGGGAGTAAGGAAATCTAAGTAAACACACTTTTCTCCATATAAGTTTCACAACCACTTTTATTTTCTTGGTATTTTATTTTAATTGCAATTGTAGTTATTTGGGTTAGTTGACTAGCAACTAATTCCGCCCACTCTTCCAAATACCCGAAATTTTACTTGCTTTCATAAAATATAAAAATACAAAAGAATCATCCCTCAACCCTTAGACCTAAATTAGAGTAGTTTTCAATCCTAACGACACTATTCCCCGAAAGAACGATCAATCCCCCGGTACTTGCCACTACACTATACTACATCGGTCAGGTACACTGCCTGGTGAGGATTGCAAGCTTCTCAAGATCCCTTGAGAGATAAAACCTACTGCGTAGGTCGCAATACCACGCATCAAGTTTTTGGCGCCGTTGCCGGGGAATAGTTATTGCTTAGGTTAAAATTTTATTTTTACTTAGGTTTACTCATTAGATTCCTTTCTAGTAAGATTTTTATTTTTATTTTTTTTAGGTTTTCTTTAGTCTATCTTTTTTCTTTGTTCCTTTGTTCATAACCATTACCATCCGCCATCATGGAAGGTGGTAATATCCTTGATCCCAACAACCCATCACAACCAAACCCACCTCCTAGAGCCCGCACTTTAGGAGAATACTCCCGTCTTAGCCACCAAGGCTATCGAAACACCATTGAGCTCACCCAAGGAGCCAATGTGTCTCCTTTGCGATCCGACACCATCCGGTTTGTTAGGATCATAGTTTTCAACTATTCAGTCATGTCTCGGTCATTTCAGTAAATGTAATAGGTTGCTAGAATTATCATTATTAGCTACGTTATTTAGTTACTCGTATGGTTTATGTTTAAGTTTAATAAGATGTCCAATGGGCCTTGAAAGCCCACAAATTAGAAGATAGGGAAGGAAGGGAGTGTTGCCCTATCCCTCTCCTATAAATAGGATATCATGTATCTCATTACATTTGTTGGTTAATTTCATATCTTAAGAAAACTCTTGTTCTTTCGTCTTTCATATTGTTATTAATCAACCAAGTCTAATTCTCATCTCATTTCTCTTATAAGATTACTTGTGTTTACTAATATGGTGACCTAACAAGTGGTATCAATCGCTAGAAGAAGGTGTAGTTTATTTTTTTGTGATTATATGCCCCAAAACTTGTTCTTAGTCTCGTTAGATTCAAAAATTTTCCAACTTTCTTGCTTCTTTTGTGTTTTTATCACATATTTGATTACAAACTTGTGTTAGAAACCAAAACAAACAACAAAGTTTCAAAATTTTTGGATTTTTTTAAGATTCGTACAAACTTGTACTATTTATCGAAAATTTTATATTTTTTGTTAAAAAGTTCAAGTTTGCAACTTTCATTAAGATTTCATCATTTTAATG
>LBNU01012104.1:8895-20765 GCA_014162995.1 Artemisia annua
TTTTGAGACTTTGTCGTTTTCTTCACTTTATGCTCCAAAAACGTCCAAAATGATGTGTTTTCCAGAATTCTTCTCAAAAGTACCTAAAATGACAAAAGGAATGATTTAGGGCAATATTTGATCATATTAACTCGAATTAGGGCTTAAATGACCCCCTAAAACGGGTATACTTTTCGTCTCACCATCTTATCCTTACTTAGGATACCATCCCTTTCGGTATTCTATTCCCTCTCTAAATCCTATCTTAATCATTTTGATTTCCGCTCCTTCGTTTTAAACCTTACTCTCCCGCCTTTCCTCATCCTCCCGTTTGAACTCCACCCTCCTACCCCTTTTGTTTCATTTCTCCTCTACTTTTTCTAAAACTCTTTTCCTACATCATCCTACAATGTTCTAAGAGTTAGAACTTGTACTTCTCGTCATATCACAAGATTCTATTAGTTAGATCTTGTAAGAATATCTAGGTTGAACTTTAATCCTCATTATGTTCAACTACGATATTATACTATCTCTCTTTGTAAGAATTATAAAGACGAGATTGACGATGCTCATCATTCGAGATGTAGCAAGTTGGTAACAGAATAGTTATGGAACTAGCCACCATGGCTTGAACTTGTCTCTGTCATGGTTAGAGCATGGCTCCATCATGAATAGAACTTGTTTTCACCATGGCTAGAACCCGTCTCCATCCTGGTTAGAACTCGTTTCTACCATGACTCGAACTTGTCTCTAAAATACTCCTGGACCACATTTCCTTAAAATGTGGATCACTTTTCCGTTTCCGCCGATACTATTTAAGGACGATTTTTGATGACTATTCTATTAAAATGAATAAGGACGCTTTTTCATTTTAAGAAGAAAGTTATAAATCGAATGGATCATGAGTTTATAAGCTCCTGCCTGCAAGAATTGGGACGCCATTAATTGTAAGCAATGAGATATAAACAAATGAGACCAAGTATCTGGCACAAGTACAAACAATTCCTGCTCCGTTTTTACAACTCTTTCCTCTTCTCTTATCTTTTCAACTCATTTCCCTCCCCTACTCCTACGTTCATCTAAATCTCGGGACGAGATTTCTTCTAAGGGGGTAACACTGTAGCAACTCACAAAATCTCATCACTATCATTCCCATTACAAATACTCATAGTAGGTATTTTCCCAGGTAAAGTTTTGCCTTTTACATGCATATCATTACATAAGTGACTCTCTAGGCTTGCTCATCTACACAAGGTAATATCTCTACTCATACACCCTATAAACTCCTGGTATGTCAAGCATAGGATTACAACAACACCATAATAAGTAAAACACCAATCTAAAAAACTAATCTCATCACAAAACCCTAACTAACACTAATTAAGTCCTAATTAGGCCTATGTGTTTACAAAACCCTAATTGCTTATCTAAACTAGTTTAAAAGTGTTCAAGGCTTAAGTATGAGTTACCTTAGGAACATTAGGATACCTTAGGACCCCTAGGCATTAGTACAACCCATTAGAGCTTAGGTACAAGTCCCTTAAGCACAAAACCATAACTAGGTTATAACTTCCCGGAAACTAGGTCAAACCTTCCCAAACTTTTCCCATAAGCTACCACCACTTAGTATAAGCCTCTTAGGACTTAGGGTTAGTCACTAGACACTCATAGGACACTAAATTAGGCACAAAACCCTAGGTAAAACCCTAATCCCAACCTAAGCTAGTTTAAGCCCTAAACTAAGCTTAAACCTAAACATAACCTACTATAAGCACCTAAGCACCCTACCACCACCCCTAGCAACCTACCTAGAAGCTTAGTCATCATCATGTCACAAGCTATCACCCACACACACACCTCCATGGCTGCTTACAAGTAGGTGCATCACCTACTTGTGCCGCGGCTTCATTACCACCACAAACCACCCTATGACCGCCTATAGACCTCCATGTCACCTCTATAGCTTTCCTTAGTCAGCTAGTAGCCTAGCTTAGTCACCTCCCCCCCCCTCCACACCTCCTCCTTCCCTTGCTTGCTCGCTACTCCAAACGGACCCTATAAATAGCTCGATACCCCTTTCATTTCAAAAGCACACCTCTTCTCTTCTTCACCTCAAATATTCTGTACCTAGTGGTAGTTCTCGAGCTATAGTAGGCCTAGGAGTCGAGCAAAGCAAGCCAAGGACCCTTGTCGAGTTGTTTTTCCATCGCTAAAACCCTAAACCTAGGAATACCCCTCGTTAACCCTCCCCTAGTCAAGTAAGCTTTCCATTTTGATTCCTTTAGCTCTAGATTAGTTCTAGGATAGTACCAGGATGCCTTAGATCCCTTAGAACCCCTTTCCTAAGCCTTGGTCACAAGAACTAGCTCGTTAACTTTCTAAAACCCTAAAATGAGTCGAATTGCTATTTTTATACTATAAGCCCTTTTCATAAGTCATCAGCTAGTCTAGGTAACTTAGTTAAGCTCATATTAGTAAACCATAAGCTAGAAAACCCTTTTGTTTCATAAAAATATAGTTTGCATGGAATTAGGACTAGTTTTGCAAAACTTTCCATGCATAGGGGTATATATGGTAACTTGTTGATATAAATAATGCATAAAAATGTTATTTATATTTTTTTATAGCTCTATGTTTTGACGATCACAAAATCTAAACTCATTAAACGAAATGTCTAATACATTTTATGATCAAAGGAATTTTTATTTAGACACTAGAAGGTTTATAAAATTGTATAAACAACTTATATATTTTTGAAAAACATTTTTGTAATTAAAGGAAAATGTTTAATTCATAACAAATATATGAATTCAAATTTTTACCCAAAATCAGTTAATTTTTCACCAAATAGACTTTCCCTAGAAAAGGACAAGTTTCCTGGCCATTATAGAAGGGCGGCCCCCTTAATTTTAAGGGGGCCATCCACCATTTAAGGGGGTCGGCACGCTCCTGTTGTCAGGAAACTTTGCCTATAGATACTGGTTCATTCCTGGATTTTTTCCTCACCTTTTGCACGAATTTTTTCAGTTCAAATCCTTTCTAAACATCCTTCTAAATCCTTTGATCATAAGATTATAAGTTTTTGTTTCAAGTGATTCAATTCCTCGTTATTCAAAGTGCAAGAGAAGAATACTCCTTCAACATCAAGTTTAAGAAGTATTGTTGATATTGCTTAGTAATTGTATATATTTTTTGTAAAGGTGTAGTGTGTTTATAATTAGGAGATTTAGTAGTGCTATTTGTAAAGAGAAGTAGTGAAGAACAAGTGGTGTTGTGAAGTAGGTTTAGTGAAGTCGTGAGAAGTAGTGTAGTAGTTGTGGTGTGCATAAGTTGTGTGGAAGTTGTAATAAGTCGTGAAGAGTTGTGAGATTGGTTCTAGCGATCATTAGGACTCGACATTTTGCTTGGTGTCGTTAAACGGTGTAAGCAAAGGTGTGTAAGGTTTCTCCGCTATAAGGGAGCTTTTTGACATAGTGAAGAAAACTCTCAAGTTAGGTGCTCGGGGAGTGGAGTAGGACGAAGAGGAGATTCGTAGCCGAACTACTATAAATCCTTTGTCTCGCGGTGCTATCTTTCTATCTCTATCTTTTTATTTACTTACTTACGTATTTGTCATTATATACTCTTGTAGATATAGTTGTTTATAATTGTGCAAGCAAGTTGATATCACATAAAGCTAGAATCGAAGTTTTCGAAACCAAAGTTTTTATAAATTAAAAAAGCGTAAAACTATTCAACCCCCCTTCTAGTTTTCCACAATTGGTATAAAGAGCCACGTTAAACAAGATATTTAAAATATATTGCATTTTAAAACTTGAAATCGATCTATGGAAACGGAAAAATATTTAGAAGGGATAATTATTTTCAAACCACCATTTCTTGAAAATATAAGTTTTCTTGAATGGAAAAATCGATTCGAAAGTTATGTGAAATCAATAGACTATGATCTTTGGCATGTCATTTCAATTGGTGATTTTCAACCAATAAAAACTATTTTTGAAGAACAAAATAACTTGGTAAAAATGATTATATACAAAGCTCTACCAAGAGTTGAGTATGAAAGAATATTTTTTTGTCAAACGGCAAACGACATGTGGAAAAGTCTTTTAAACTTTCATCAAGAAGAATGTCAAGCCAAAGAAAATCTTGCAAATAAAATAGTAGCAAATGAAAGTATAGTAGACAAATATTTAGTTGAAATGAGTACAAGTGCTACTAGTTCAAATCTTTTGTGTGAAGGTAATGATGCCGAAAACCTCATGAGTTACGATGAGAATAAACAAGAAGGTTGTTTAGAGATGACAATCGAGAAGGAACTAAGTGACGATGAAAATTCTAGTTCTGAAAGTGAAGACGAAGAATATGCAAAGGTTGTTAAAGAATTCAAAAGACTTATTAAAAAGCGACAAAGAGCACAAGATAAAAGGAGAACAACCCGAAGGAAAAGATTTGATGATGAAGATAAAAAGGATGAACAAGAATGTTTCGTCGCTCAAGTATCTAATGAAATATGTCTAGGAATTGATTTGGAGCCCGATGAGTGGGTAAAGGATAGCGGATGCTCAAGACACATGACGGGGAATCGCAAGCTGTTTTCTACATACAAAGCATACAACGGAGGTAACGTTATTTTTGGTAGTGATCGTCGTGGAAAAATCATAGGCAAAGGTACGATCTCTCAAGACTCTCTAACTATTGAAAATGTTGAACATGTAGATAATTTAACATATAACTTGCTTAGTATAGGTCAAATATGTGATAATAAGGGTAGGGTTACCTTTACCGATAAGAATAGTGTAATTATTAAGGATGAGAAAGTCATAGGTAGAGGAATTAGGAAAGGAGGGGTATACGTTATGAAACTAGGAGATAAATCGGAAGATAGGATATGCCTAGCGACTTTAGATGAAAAATCCACCTTGTGGCATAGGAGATTAGGTCATGCAAAAAAAACATTCTTTGGTATCTAAGGAATTAGTTAGAAACTTGCCTAGTCTAAGATATAATCAACATTTTTGTGATGCTTGTAAAATAACATGCTCAACATTGGTTATTTCTATGGAGTCATGAAGGACGTTACCTTTGCCAACAATTTTGCAGTTAAGTTTGCTTCCAAAAATGACTTGATTGCCGTTATACTCTTTGTATGATGTGAACAATCTTCTATTCCCGGTCATGTGTTTAGTGCAACCACTATCCACTATCCACTCGTCCGGTTGTAGATCACTTTTGAGACAAACCTACAATAAAGACACAACTCATGCTTTTGGTACCCATTGCTTCTTGGGTTCATTTTGGTTAGCATATAAGGTGCCCAAGTTGAACATTCTTGGGTCTTGAAACAAGACACATAGTTTCTCAATACCAAATCTAGAGAAAGCGGACCAAGGATTATTTTGAAAATTATTTTGATTTTGAAAGCTTGGTCTACAACTATGATATGTTAGCGGTCTAAAGAAACTTTGGTTTGAATATGAGTTGTCTCTCCTTTGATAGTTATTATGTTGGTATTGAGACGACCTTTGATTATAGTTATAAAAATTTCTTCTTTAATTACTTTGAAATGAGGGTCTTTGGTTATATGAAGTAGTGGGTCTCGCATTTGGTGTAGGTAAGAGTGGTCTATTATTCACTCGAGGTTGTGTATAACCAAGACCATTACGGGAATCCGAGTTATAACTTTGTTTTTGGTTTTCTTTTCTTGCAATGGGAGCTTGGTTACCTCGAGTATTTGCAAAGGGAGCCTGAGAAATAGTTGGTTTAATAAAATTATTTGATGAAGATCCAACTTTTCTCAGAGACCTGGCGCGTTGACGCGTCCTGCAGCGCGTCAAGCTCGGAAGTTTGTGGATCTTCGTTTTGACTAGATTTGACAAACACTATTGGTTTTGTTAGACTCTCAGAAGTAGTTTTACCTTGTTTTGAAAATCCAAGACCTCCTTTATCTTTGGACACTTTTTGACGACTTATTATTTCTTCTAGATCGTTAGTACTCTTTTTATATTTTGAAAAACTTAGAGACTCTTTNGGTGCCCAAGTTGAACATTCTTGGGTCTTGAAACAAGACACATAGTTTCTCAATACCAAATCTAGAGAAAGCGGACCAAGGATTATTTTGAAAATTATTTTGATTTTGAAAGCTTGGTCTATAACTATGATATGTTAGCGGTCTAAAGAAACTTTGGTTTGAATATGAGTTGTCTCTCCTTTGATAGTTATTATGTTGGTATTGAGAAGACCTTTGATTATAGTTATAAAAATTTCTTCTTTGATTACTTTGAAATGAGGGTCTTTGGTTATAAGAAGTAGTGGGTCTCGCATTTGGTGTAGGTAAGAGTGGTCTATTATTCACTCGAGGTTGTGTATAACCAAGACCATTACGGGAATCCGAGTTATAACTTTGTTTTTGGTTTTCTTTTCTTGCAATGGGAGCTTGGTTACCTCGAGTATTTGCAAAGGGAGCCTGAGAAATAGTTGGTTTAATAAAATTATTTTATGAAGATCCAACTTTTCTCAGAGACCTGGCGCGTTGACGCGTCCTGCAGCGCATCAAGCTCGGAAGTTTGTGGATCTTCGTTTTGACTAGATTTGACAAACACTATTGGTTTTGTTAGACTCTTAGAAGTAGTTTTACCTTGTTTTGAAAATCCAAGACCTCCTTTATCTTGGGACACTTTTTGACGACTTATTATTTCTTCTAGATCGTTAGTACTCTTTTTATATTTTGAAAAACTTAGAGACTCTTTTTGAAGTTTAGATATTTTATCATTCAAAGAGTCAACCTCATGTGTAAGCTTCTCACATCCTTTACACGGTTCAACCACCTCTTTGCAATGTTTTAGCATCTTCACTTCCTTTTCTAGTTCATAGACTCTTTCATTGAATTTAATATGTTCTTGTTCAAGTAGACATTTTTCTTTGACAACTTTTTCAAAATTCTCCCTAAAGTCATCACTAAACTTAACTAGTTCCTCATTCTCCTTTTGCAAATTCACTATATGTAAATTATTAGAAGGGAAAGAGTTTAGAGGTACCTCAAGTTTTTCTTGGGCCATAAGACACGTAGCATCATTGGTTGGTTGTTCTTCATCTTCACTATCACTCCAAGCTCCACCGACGAAGGCTTTGTTGACCTTGGGCTTGGGACACTCATTCATGAAATGACCTTTCTCACCACAATTATTACAAGCTTGAGTTCCCTAGAGCTTTCACCAACTTTGTTCTCTATACCTCGACTTCCGCCAAAGTTGTTTCTTCCACCATTTCCTCGGTTATCAAACCGATTACCTCGCTTGAAATTTCCACCTCTTCTAAAGAACCTCCTAAAGTTCTTTGCCATAAGGTTGTATTCTTCATCATCTTCCTCATTTTCATCCTCTTCACTTTCTTCCTGACTATCACTATTGTCACTAGCTTGTCTATTAGTGACCTTAGCTTTAAGAGCCAAAGACTTCACCTTCTCCTTCTTGTCTTTGGTACTTGCCTTTTCATTCTTAAGGATCACTTCATAGACCTTGAGGTTTCCAATAAGCTAGTCAAGAGGAAGTTCCGCCAAATTCTTGGCCTCTTCAATGGCCGTCACCTTTGGCCTCCACTTCACCGGAAGAGCACGAAGAAACTTTCTTACATGGTTCTTGTTGTAAAAGCTAGGATCCAAAGCCGTGAGACTTGTGATAATAGCATTAAATCGTGTATATCCATTGTCAATGGTTTCTTCATCCGAGACAACAAACTTTTCATATTGTTGAATGAGTAGATCGATCTTGCAATCCTTGACTTGTGAGTTGCCTTTATGTGTGATGATGAGTGAATGCCAAATCTCCTTGGCGGTCTTGCACACATGAACTCTCTCGAACTCCCTTCGAGGTAGAGCGTTGTAGATCATCATTTTCGCTTCTTGATTTTTAACAAGTCTTTTCTTCTCATCTTCCTTTAACTCCAAGTATGGTTTCTCCACCATCAACTTGCTTTCGGGATCTAGCATCATGTAAACAAAATCACCGTTTTGGATGATCTCCCATAAGTCGAGATCTTTGGACCTAACATAGGTCTCAAACCGGGTTTTCCAAAAACAAAACCCATCGGTTTCTAGCAAAGGTGGTCTTTGCATAGAACACCCCTCAACGTAGTTCTCTTGAGCCATGGATCTATACTCGACTTTACCAAAAATCTTAGTTAGGTTTTTAGATTTTTGGAAAAGAAGTTTTTGACTTAAAACGACTTCTCGGGAAGGTTTTAACGCTCAAAAACTTGAGTATTCCGCTCTGATACCAATTGTAGAACCGTAGAGGGGGGGGGGGTGAATACGGTTTCTCAGGCTTTTTGAATGTTTAAAAACTTTAAGCCAAGAAAAACCAAGTGGTCTAGACAATAACAACCACTAACACAATCCAAAGTATATATAGCGAGTAAAGAGACACCACGAAATATACTGGTTCAGGATGGGGGGGTTTATACCATCTGTACGTCCAGTTGCGAATCCACGACACGATACTATTCCACTAGTATAATCCTTTCGGTGGACTACAAACCATTACAATTCACTCCACCGATATTCACCAATATCGATGCTCAGAAAGAAGGAGTTACTCCCCAACGGTATTCCGCCCTCGGAAACCACCCAAAAGAATCTCGCGATTCGACTTCACCTAAGGGTCACCAAGACCACTACCAAAACTTCCCACCAGAAGTATCAAACCCCTACTAGATCCCCAATGATCTAGGCTTGGTCACCAAGACACAAGACTTCCCTTACAAACACATGAATGAATAGAAAATTGTTTATCAACCAAGCCCTAACCTAACCTAGAGACTCGATTGTAGTAGAAAGGGTAAAGATAAGAAGACCCTTGACACAATCACAAGAGTGGATTAAGTTCTTAAGATTCTTCCCTTGCAAGGAGATGTGAACTTTCAAAGATGTTAATGTGTTTTATCAAGAACACAAGAGAGAATAGAGAAATTAGAGAAAAAGAATGTAGAGAGAAAGAATAATGGCAAGGGGTGAGGAATACAAGAGGCAAGGAGGTATTTATAGGCCAAGACTCAAACTTGGGAAAAATTTACCGAGGCTGCCGTGTCACCCACGCGTCAACGCGTGGGCAGCGCGCCAGGCACTCAGTTGTATATTTCCCAAGTGTTGGGTGTTGGATCTTATAAATACCTATCCTTGCTAAACCCCCAATTGTACTACACACTCAACCTTAACATTAATCAATCTAAGGTTTACCAACTCAAATAGCCAATTTGAAAAATGTTTTGTGAAGTGTTTATTAGAAAACCAAATACCAAGGGTAGAATAGTAGAAAGGGCAATTTGGTAGGGGTAGAATGGGTATTCCTCACATGGCATAATAGAAGAGAATATGCCATGGAATATTCCTACTAGGGAAAAGTGAGAAAGGTTGGGTTAAGAAGTAACCATGGTTAGGTTAGTAGAGTGTCTAGAGAATAAACCATGGTTAGGTTAAAGGGTATATCCAAGGGAATATTCCATCCTTGGTGTGGTTAAGAGTTAACCAAGGTTAAGTGTAGAGAACTAACCATAGTTGGATTAGGAGAACCATGGTTGGGTTAAGAAGAGAATATCCAAGGTATATTCCTCTTCTTGGAGAGAAAGGTTTGGGATGTGAAAGGGTGTAAGGAATATAAGGTTGGATTGTGTGTGTGTAAGGGAATATGTAAGTGTGGATGTGATGGGGAGCCTAGCATGTGTAGAAGGTGAAATGGTTGTTAGTAGTGTGTGTATTTTGAATGTAAAAGTATTGGGAGTCTAGAGAATATGTTGTATAGGATGTGATGTGTAAGGTATGATTTGTATGTGTAAGGAATATTGTAAGAGTGGAAAGATGGGGAGCCTTGTGTATGTATTTGGGAGAGTATGTGAGCGAAGTGTGTGTATTTTGAAAATAAAGGTGTGTGTAGAAAAGAGTATATTTGTGTATAGGGAAGTGTATGTATATGTGTATAAGAAAGGTGTATGGGAAGTTGGTAAAGTGAGGGAATATTGTGTGGGAGTTTGTGTGGAGACAAGAAGTACACTTTGTAAGGAGGTGTAAGGAATATTGTAAGAGGTTGTTGGAAAGGTATTTTTGGGAAGGATTGTGGGAGATTTAGTATAGTTGACTTTTGTAAAACGAGATTAAGAAGAAGATTAAGAAAGATTAGTAAATAATCTAATTGTCATTAAGAAGAAAAGGTTTAGACAATTAAGATTATGAGTTGAGAAAATCATATGTTACTTATAAGTCTAAGTAACACAACGTCGAGAATCCATAGTTTCATAACTCGTGACTTTCCACGACTCGACGTACTCAACTAACACCTTGATACAAACAAGTCAAGTGCTTTGCCTTGATGTAAAGCATAACCCATGTGGGTAAGGATGCGTTTACGCAAAGAGACCTTGGACTTAGTTTAACCAATAAGGGAGTAAACCCGTTACGTGATTAGAGAAGACGTAAGCACGGGATATGAGCATATGAATGCTTTCACGTGATGTTACGTGAACTATATAAGCTCCCTAAGTTTAGAAAAGCCTTGGCTAGAGGCGAGAGTTAGAAAACATGAGTTGGTGTTTTCCCGTAAGTGGGTGCTTTAAAAGTTGGATCTCTCTAATCCCAAAAGTCGTTTCGAGTGTTCTCAATTAAGCACATAACATATTCATACCTGTATTGAAAGATCCACATTTGTCGGGTAAGGGGAAAGCCGACTTTCAAAATTCATCCCGACATTCACAGAACCCTGGCGCGTCACCCACGCGTTGACGCGTGGGTGGCGCGTCAGTAGCAGATGTGAATGTTGGGGAATTTTGGCTAACGTTTGTTATTTTATGTGTTTCGGTGGTTTATTTGTCATCATTAAAACATTAGGAGATCTTGATCATGTTGCCTCAACAGGTCGGAAAGGTATCAAACGGTAATCAAACAAATCAAAAATGGAGATCAAAATCAGAGAGTGAAACTTAAATGGTGTAAGGTATCCATGTAGTTTCCGAGGTATTGCAAACTTACTTGGTTACTGAACTTAGGTTGAGCATAACTTTCTAACTTCTGAAACAAATGTTCTTATAAGGCATATCTAAGGGCAGAGGCACGAATCTGAGTGATGCGGAAGCAATGCTACTTACATGGATGTCCTAGTCTACCCATTCCTCACTGGTAATAAATTAGGTTTCTATAGGGAGATCTTAAAGCAAATTCTCAAAGGTTGTCTCATGAGCGCCTACAGTGGAAACTTAATGGTCCAAACTTCACAGGTCAAGGTTTAATGTACTACAAGTCGCAGCCTGGGCTCTGATACCATAATTGTAACACC
Organism: Artemisia annua; assembly: GCA_014162995.1. Taxonomy (NCBI): domain Eukaryota; kingdom Viridiplantae; phylum Streptophyta; class Magnoliopsida; order Asterales; family Asteraceae; genus Artemisia; species Artemisia annua. The sequence continues at coordinate 20,190 of LBNU01012104.1, forward strand.
CCAACCCGATAAAGGTAGAAGTACTAAGAGAGATAAAAAAAATCCCTGAAAAAAATACCAAAAGGTTTTTTACAAAGGAACAACAATAAAAATACTAAGTCTGAAAATGTAAACACTTCTAAAACATCTCTAATCCAAGAATATGGCTATCAGGTGAAGTCACTAAGCCTCTTATGCACTCTTCACTCATATCCAAGTTCCCTCTAAAAACCTGTTCGCGGTGAAAAGAAATGCGGCTGAGCCTTAAAAAGTCCCATTGAAACAAGATATATATAATATATAATATATATGAAAACAAAATGATAAGGAATAAAACATATAGTTGGTAGTGTTGGGGGATTAACTCCATAGAGGTATAAATGAAGCAAAAAGTATAAAGTGTAGGTATAGGACAGTAATAACTCCCCGAGCCCGAGAAACATATCATATCATATCATATCATGCATATCGCAACATAGTAACATAATGGAGGGGAGACCTCCCAGAATGTGAAGGACGTGCATGCACGCAGCATTCAATCACCAGACCATAATAACAGGATAACAGATAACAGATGCTAGGAGCATCCATTCTCCC
>LBNU01012104.1:20945-32057 GCA_014162995.1 Artemisia annua
AAGACAGCATTATAGGTGACATATCAAAGCAAACATCAAGCATACATTTAAGTAAACAAATGAATCTCAAGGTTACAAGAAAATCTGAAATACAAGGTTACAAGAACAACAATAAAATACTAAGTCTGAAAATTGTAAACACTTCTAAAACATCTCTAATCCAGAATATGGCTATCAGGTGAGTCACTAAGCTCTTATGCACTCTTCACTCATTATCTACCCAAAACATATAACAGATATATATGCGCAACCAAACAAAGGGACGTGGCAGAACATCACTCTACTGCCCTAGAGTCATGTCAGAGGTGCATCACTGACACGGACATGGAACCCCCATGCCTAGTGAAATAAATTTGGCTCGGGTATCAAACTGAGAGTCAGATATCATATCATAATCAGAGTGTCATATCAAAAGGTTCATCTCATAAGGTTCATATCAAATGTTTCAAAAGTGCATAGCAAAAGTTCATAATCAGAGGTTCATATCAGAGATTCATAATCAAGGTTCATATTAGAGAATCATATCAAAGGGATTATAGCAAAGGTTCAGAACAAAGGAGATCATAGCAAAGGTTTAAAATAGAAAGCTAATAAGTCAGAAAGATATATAAGAGTCATGAGAAACCTTACTGAAATGTCAGAATATCTGTACCTTAGACCGCAGTGCAAAACATAACAGAAACAATAAGATCAGAAGCAAACTTCTTCTTCAGCGAATCTACACAAATATATGATCGTCTTGTTAATAACTTATCTTAAATCAGATTACTCATTTTAGTCGGATTTCCATTTTTAGTAACTTTCCTTCTATCGCAACTTTCAGAAAATAGCAAGTTTCCTCTTTTAGTAACTTTCCAAATTTAGTAGATTTCCAGATATAGTAACTTCTTTGTTTAGTAAGTAACCTTCCATATTTAGTAAGTTTCCACTTTAAATAAGCTTCCATGTTTAGAAGGTTTCCAGATTTAGAAAGTTTCCCGAATTAGCAATATTAATCCTTTAAGCCAAAGTTATCATTTTCCTTAAGTTAAGGTGTTGAAAGTGACAATACAATAAATATAATTTAGGGTTTATTGTGACATTTATATAAAGTTTATGGTTAAAAGTGTAAATATGTGATTAAGGTTTAAAGTGAATTAATATAAGTTAACATATTACTAATATGACCTAATTAGTATTTGAGTGCACTTTAGGGTTCATATTTATTAAAGAGTCTTCAATTGGTACAAAACACACATGTTCTTCAAATGACAGATTTTAATACGAATTTAGGTCCACTTAATGAATTTCCAAACCATAACAGAGATCAAAATAAAAATTCACCAAAATTCTCACAAAAGCTATTATATCTTAGGAGTCTACTTGAATTTTTCAAGAATTTATTAACAAGTGTAAATACCCTTTCGAAAATCGTTTATCAAAACAAGTCCAGAAAGTGAACTGCAAAAATTTCCTGAAAGTTTGCATTTAAGAGACATACTAATACCTTTCAGAAAAATACAAAAAAATTCCAGGAAGTCCCAAATAACCCAAATATTACCCCTGTAAAAGGAGAGCTCCTAACTCCTTATGGTTTGAAAAATAAAAATCCAAAACACCAACTGAATTTCAGACTCGACTTCTCAGCTTTGACAACTTATCTTCTAAAAATTAAAAAGCTTATCTCCCGACCTCCAATGACCATGAAACTTATATTTCCAGAAATTAGACAAGTAGTACTTAGTTTTAGAGTCAAGAAACCTGTAAAAACATGTTGGTATCATCAAACTTTACCCCGTTCAATCCAACCCAAAAATCTGGTCAGAAACTAAATTACCAAACTACAAACCCTAACTACTATATTCTTGCAACAATCACCCAAACACCTAAATTAATTACTCTAATCATCATTATACTCTAAATTACAGATTATTAACATTCTTTTACAAACCCTAATTCATCATGTGAGTTACTTAAAAATTATGAAGATTATAAAACTTAAATGAATATATAATAAAACACTAACCGTGATAATCAAATTTATCAATCACGAACCGAGGTTTCTTGAGCTTTCTTGAAAACTAACAATGGAGGCTAGGGTTTTTGGTTTGTGTCGTATTTTTTTTTTTGTTTGTAGGAGAAAAATAATAACCGGTTAATTAAAAATTATAGGGAGGAAATCATGGGCTCAAAGGGCCGGTTGGGGTTTGGGTTGTAGGAGGCCCAACGAAAAATAACATGGGTTGGTGTGCTTGTGCTAGAAAAATTCGGCCCGTATATAGTTTTCGTGTGACGTAGGATTTTATCGTAGTCGTTATTATTATCTTACGTATATTATTCAGTTCTAAATATATATAAATTCCAAATTTCAAATATAACGTATAGTTTTTACGTATTATGGATTTCGGATTATTCGTAAAAGTTGAACCGAATTTTCAAGTCGTTATACTAAGTTAGTTTTACAATCTAATCTAACGAAATAGGGTTCAGCCTGAGAGACTGGCACAGTTTGGTTTTTATTAAACAGTAAATTAAACTAATGAGCACGAATCAGCGAATAGCAAACACGTACACAGATAGATAATTAGAAGTAGAAGAAGGCCTGTCCTGACTGTTAAGTAGCTTGTCACTTGTTTTATTGCTAGTTCTATATGAAGCGTATCGTAATCTTATCTGTCTCGTTAGATCTCATTATATCGGCGAGTAAACTCTTAATGATCACTTATGTTTATCCTATTTATCTAAAGACATCAGCTAAATAGGCGAGGAACATGTATGGTAGCCCAGAAGACTCAACTAAACACAGAGGTTATCAATGCACAAATATAAGTCACCAAAAATATCATCATATAGACTGTAATTGATGGGAAAGGAATTTTAAGGGGTGCAGTATGGTAGCCGATAACAGCCCATCAATCCTGATGAATTAAAGTGTACTATTACAATAAAACAAAACTACTTAATGAATTAAATAAATGCAGGACCTTCTTACAGCTCTAATATCTTTGATTTGGGTGTGTCTTGTGGTGCTTCTTCGACTGAGTTCGTCTCCTTAGGGTTATGTTGCATACAAAATTCGTATAGGTCTTGGGGTATTTATAGTTTCTGTCTGAGGGTTCGATGCGGCGCATCGAGTAAGTAGATNCATATAGACTGTAATTGATGGGAAAGGAATTTTAAGGGGTGCAGTATGGTAGCCGATAACAGCCCATCAATCCTGATGAATTAAAGTGTACTATTACAATAAAACAAAACTACTTAATGAATTAAATAAATGCAGGACCTTCTTACAGCTCTAATATCTTTGATTTGGGTGTGTCTTGTGGTGCTTCTTCGACTGAGTTCGTCTCCTTAGGGTTATGTTGCATACAAAATTCGTATAGGTCTTGGGGTATTTATAGTTTTTGTCTGAGGGTTCGATGCGGCGCATCGAGTAAGTAGATGCGGCGCATTGACTTAACTTCGCGTGGGGTCCAAAATTAATATATTCTGGAATATTCGTACACCGTCTTCAGATGCGGCGTAACTTGAATCTTTATGCGGCGCATGTCCTTCAGTGTCTTGGATTGTATCTGGTGAAGTCTTGATAGTGATACGCCGTATGTCAGAAGTATAATGCGGTGTATCTGGAGTAGAACAAGCTTGATCTTCTTCGTTGACCAAAGTTTCATAAGCGGCGCATGGTAAAATTCCATGCGGCGCATTCTTCAGAGTCAGACAATGGTCTTCGAATTCATCTAAGTATGATATTGCGGCGTATCTGTTGATAGAGATACGGCGCATCTTCTGGATTTCAGTAGACTTTTGACATCTTGCTTGTTTTGCTCCATAATTCGTCCAAAATCGCCAAATTTCACCAATTCCTTGTTTTTACCTGAGAATTACTAAAGTAAACAATTAAGCATCGATTCTCATAGATAATGTAGTAAAACAAGTCAAATAAATAGGATAAATGATGACAATAATATGTACTTATTTGATGTCATCACTTACTAAACTCGCCTTCAACCATTTCAAACTAAAACCTATGAATATTGATTCAAGTTATAGTACGTATATAAATAGATAAGACCTTTAGCCGGAAATAGCTAACGAGGTCAAACTACGTATACCGGGAGTATTGGATATCCCCGGGTCGTGTCCGTGTGAGGTGTGAAATGCGAAGTCGAAAACCGTTTAGTGATCGGGTGATTTGAATGGGAGTAAAAGAGATTTTGAGATTTCTAAACTAATTCAAGTAACTAGGAAACTAAACCTTTTACATACATACCAAATTTCAGGTAAAAAGGGCTTATAACAAAGAAATGAAAAATGAAAAAACAATTTGCTGTTTGGGCTCTTTTTCGACTAACGCAGAATTTTTGCAAAATGAGTAAAAACAAGGATTTTGACCTATAAAGTCAAGGTACCAGATACTACATGTCACACATCGCCAAGGCGGAAACGCGAGTATGTAACTTCATGGATATCATCACAACACCTGGTGTCTAAATAGAGAAATACTACATGCACATAAGATAGAGCAAAGTACAAACACAAAGTGTTGTAACAATAACCCAAAATAAAATAACCAAACCATAATCCAAAGGTATCTTTAATAAATCTCAAAGTACCAAATGGAAAACATAATCGTATCACAACCAAATTCAAATAAAGTCAAATCCAAACATAAAATAAAGTCTTCAAATGCAACTAAGTCTCGCCTAATTGTTGCTCTCAACTTTGCCTTAGAATGCTCACCTGAAAATGATGCTTAAAACGTCAACATAATGTTGGTGAGATTCATAGGTTTAATACACACATTCACACTCAAGGCAACCAGTTCACTGTGATTATAAAACATAGCTGGACAAATAATTATAGTTATCATACAAGCTACATGTATTCGCAAACCAACCAACACACAACAACCGGGCCGGAACGTGACCCCCGCTCCAAATAATGGGTAATTAATACGCTCTGATCGGACCACACAGAATAATAGTGAGTAGGAGTACTACTCTCCAATTGGATACTCCTTCCAATTGGACCACACAGCATTATCACACAACATTTACCACATAGCATTCATATGATAACATTATAAGTCCAAGCTTTTTAAACCACACATAATCACAGTAACTCAAAGCAATTAACACAGGCATCATTCCCATCCCAAGTTTAAAACAAAGTAAAAATATGGGACTATGAACTCACCTCAACTTTGCAGCTTCCACAAACACAAATCACAAATCTATATAACACAAATAAGTTCATGTTACACATGGCCAAGATATAAGCTATAACCCATGTAATACTCATATGATGGATGTCTAAGGTTCATATGACCCACCATTGATCTCCTAGACTCCATACTAAACACCACCAATAACTAACATTCACTAAATCCCTTGCACAAACAATTTCAGAAAACGCAGAATTTTAGGGTACATTTACCCACATAAAATCACAACAAAACAAGCTCCACAACTCACACCAAAAATTCACCATGGTCCCTTATGAGTAGACAAGCTATCCTAAGACGGTCATGCACTCTAAACACACACAAGTACCCATAAGAAAATCAAACTTGACAACTATCCAGATTCGGATCTGAACGCACACCAAAACGTTTTAATCAAAATAAAATACTTTTACAACTTTTTATCGCGAATACTTTTTGTGGGAGTCTCAGATAACCTAAAACTTAACTTTCCCAGAAGGTCTAACCTAGGTATCACTTTTTCAACCACAAATCACTATCAAACTTATAACCTAATTCTGTCCCAGTTTAACAGCTTTGACACTTTAACTTGTAAAAATCAAAAGACCAACTTCCAGACCTCGAAATCAATCATGGTCGGACTTTTTGGAAAGCTCTTTCTCTGAACTATAATTTAGACTCAAAATTCGTGATCTAACTCATATCCATCTATTAAATATCTTTGTATCTTTACAGCACTATGTTTCTGTCCAAACCCTAACTCATTAATCAACATGTTTAATGACCAAATCTCTTCACCAATAATTATACTATTATTAACCAATGATCCTAACATGTTTAACATCATTAATTTACAGAGGTTTACAAACCCTAATTACATCATAATTAATATTACATGAATTAAAACAATAACTAATTAATTGAATGAAAACTAGTATCAAAAGTATACCTCTATCTTGATTTTAGCTTCAAAATTATAAACCCTAACTTTTTTCTTCTTCCCTCTTGCTTTGGTCGACCGAATCCTCAAAAAGAGAGGGTGTGGGTCGTTTTAGGGGTATAAGGATGAGGAATTGGGCTTGTTTGGGTTAGACTAGGATTCCTTGTTTGATAAATACATTAAACCCAAAACCCTTATATATATTTTTTTATGAAAATCGGCCCAACATATATACATATATATTTTATATTTTTTTTTATTAAATTTATTTATTACACTTAAAACCTCATACTCTTGATATTTTATAAGAACCTATAATGAAACCTAACGTCTTACGCGATAAACCTTTGTTTTTACGACAACTCAAAAAATTATCATTTTCAACACAAAGTTTCCAAAAATAGAATTTCACTCTTTATAAATATAACTCATAAAAACAATCTCCTTGTAACTTAACACACATATACTATACGTATCTCACACATATACCACACAGAAACACTTAATTCACACCAAACAAAGTTAAATGAATTGAGACTATTAGTCAAACTAATCTGTTAAAATCACGGTTGTCACATCATCCCCCACTTAGGGAAATCGCGTCCCGAGATTTAACAGTTCGTCTCATCAACCTCCTCAGCAAACAACCTCGGACACTTAAATCTCATTTGATCCTCACGTTCCCAAGTAAACTCAGGACCACGCTTGGAGTTCCATCGTACCTTCACCAACGCTATCTTACTACGCTTCATACTGTTGACCTCTCGGTCCATACTCTCAACAGGTTCCTCAACAACATGAAGAGTCATGTTAACCTTAATCTCATCTAATGGCACATGCAAACTAGCATCCGCCAAACATTTCTTCAAATTAGATACGTGAAACGTATCATGCACACTACTTAACTCCTCAGGCAGTTTCAACCGATATGCCACAAGTCCAATCTTTTCCGTAATCTCAAATGGTCCTACATATCTCAGTGTTAACTTGCCTTTCTTACCGAAACGCACAACACCTTTCCAAAGAGACACTTTCATCATCACAAATCACCAACATTAAACTCCAAAGTCTTACGGCGATTATCCGCATAACTCTTTTGACGATCTCTCGCTGCCTTAAGTCTTTCTTTAATCTGCAAACCTTATCCGTATTCTCTCATTCCAGTTCAGGACCAATTATTTGGCTTGTTCCAACCTCTGCCCACGGAACAGGTGATCTACATTTCCTTCCATACAACATTTCAAACGGCACATACTTAATACTAGAATATTAATTGTTGTTATAGGAGAACTCAGCTAAAGGTAAATGCATACCCCAGCTTCCTCCAAAATCAATCACCCCCATGCTTTCAACATACCATCCAACGCCTGGTTGTACGCTCACTTAGTCCATTCATTTAAGAAGGATAAATCGTACTCATCTTCATACACTATCTCAAAGTTCTATAAAACAATTTTCCACAATCGCGAAGTAAGTATTTCATCTTGATATAAGCTGATTGACGCGACACTCCACGTCTCTCTACCATCCCATCAAATGTATCGTCTTGCTAACTTTTCTACATCAAAATCTCCAGATATTTCTGGCTGTTGCATCATCCTAATAGTTGTTGATATCAACCTTCACCTTCAAGCTTAACAAATACTTGCTAAGGTATTTGTATTCCTCTTCATACTTGCTCATCCTCAATACATTTCTTGCTAAGGTAATAACACGTCTTATCCATTCTAGGATGTATCAAATACCTTGCGTGATTGATGTCCTTATGCTTCCTTCCACTGGAACCAATGACTGGTCCGCAAAGTACAATCCTCCATATTCATTCCTTTCCATTAGCTGGTCTAAACCATATAATCATTCTTCTTACATGTTCTACTAGTGGAACCCATATTTGATCTAGGAAATATAGTCCACCATCCTCCTTTCTCTCCATTTGTTGATCTAACCCACGCAGCATCTCAGCCACAGCGTTCTCATCCTTGAGAGCTTCCTCTTGCTCTGCTAATATCTTACTCTTAATTCCTGACTGCATCGTCATGCTCATAGCTCGCACACGTTAAAGCTTAGTCCTCTCCTTCCTACTCAACGCATCAGCCACCACGTTTGCTTTTTCAAGATGATAGCGAATTTTCACAATCATAATCACTAAATATTTCAATCCACCTTCTTTGGCGCATATTCAGCTCCTTCTGAGTAAAAATATGTTGAAGACTCTTATAGTCAGTGTAAACAATACTCTTTGTGCCTTACAAATAATGTCTCCAATTCTTGAGAGCGAATACAACCGCACCAAGCTCTAGATCATGAGTGGTATAGTTCTTCTCATGGATCTTGAGTTATCGGGAAGCATAAGCTATCACCTTCCCCTCTGCATTAGTACACACCAAAAACCTTGATTCGACGCATCACAATACACCCAAAATCATCTAGCCAATCAGGTAACGTTAGAATAGGTGCATTACACAAACTAACCTTCAATGACTGAAAAACCATCTCCTGTTCTTCTCCCCAAACATACTTCTTGTTCTTCTGAGTCAACAAAGTGCGGGGTTTAGCAATCTTCGAAAAGTTCGCTATAAGTCTTCTGTAGTACCCAGCAAATCCTAAGAAGGAGCGTATCTCAGACGGCGTCGTAGGAGCCTTCCAATTCTTGACTGCGTCAATCTTAATAGGATCCACATGTACACCTTCACTATTCACCACATGTCTAAGAAACTGCACCTCTTGTAACCAAAACTCACATTTCGAGAACTTGCCGTACAACTTCTCATTCTTTAACAAACCAAGTATCAACTTCAAATGTTCTCCATGCTCTTCCTTCGTTTTAGAATAGACTAAAATGTCTTCAATGAACACAATCACGAACTTATCCAAATAAGGCTTACACACGCGATTCATCAAATCCATGAATACCGCGGGTGCATTTGTCAACCCAAATGGCATAACCGTGAACTCAGAGTGTCCATAACGAGTCCTAAAAGCTGTCTTCGGAATATCCTCCTCATACACTCTCAACTGATGATAACCAAAATGCAGATCTATCTTCGAGAAAAATCAAGAACCTTGCAACTGGTCAATGAGATCATCAATTCTAGGAAGAGGATTCCGATTCTTAACCGTTAACTTGTTCAACTCCCGATAGTCAATACACATCCTGAACGAACCATCCCTCTTCTTAACAAACAACACAGGTGCTCCCCACGGGGAATGACTAGGTAGAATGAACCCCTTGTACTCGTAGTACATCGCCATTCTCTAAAGGGATACGAACCACCTTTTCATGGCATATTAACTCAGCCTTATGCCTAGCTAATCAATTCATCCCTATCACCACATCAAAACTTCCATGTCCAAAAAGGAATCAAATCAACCATAAAAGAAATACCCTCTAACACTATAGTACACTCACGAATAACTTTATCAATCTCTATCCTCTACCGCAAGCTATTTCAATCACAATAATCATCAAGCGAACTCATACCAGTGAACATTCATGCAAATACATTGGAAACCAAGCGAAGAACGTAAAGACTCATTCGTACAACGGTCGAATTAAGATCATAGAAAAACCTCAATACTATCAGATCGCAAAACATGTCACAAAATCCAATTGGTGTTTAAATGAGGAATCAACATCCGTACCAACTTATCACGAACCAACAGTACTCAGAGAATAGTATAACATTCATTTGAGGAATGAATGCATGGAATAACCAAAGAAACGTACCAATTCCCATTGAAAACAAATCCGAATGACTAATATCAATCACGACACCGAATAGGAAGAATATGGCATCTGTACCATCATGGTACGAATAGGGATGCCATCCAGAGAATTAGGTATACAAACGGAGAGTCTAGCAAACGAATCAACTTAATGTTACCACATTAGTACCTACCGATAATTGAGGTATCAGCATATGATAGGTAGGATGGAATCTTACCACCTACACCTCACCATATAACTACTGCCCAAACGGTTAAGAGAATACTTCTCTAACCATACAGCCATAATCATCATGATATCACGTAACATCTACCACAACATATAACAACAAACATCAATCAATGTAATCATGGTCACAAGTCCACGTGTGTGATACCCTTATAATTATGTCCGCGACCATAGTTATAAAGCCTATTCCACACGCATACTTACTTCCAAAACCACACATCTCAATGATAACGCACATATAACACATAGCACCTAATAAACATCACAATCCATGTTATCATACTTGCAAGTCCACTTGTGTTGTGACGCATGTATAATTATGTTGGCCACCATAATTATCTATGCCCCCTTTCACAAGTGTACTCCCTCCTATGACAACACTTCATGCAAACAATCATTTCACATGAAACAATTCCAACGATCACTTAAACACTATAATCAAAATCACTCGGATAAGATCGATACAAAACTCAAGAGTAATCGTACTCCAACATGGCTCCAGATGGAAAACGCCAATATAAGACTTTCAAATCATGACACAAAACATAAGACGTCGCAAAATGGCTCACGCTCTACCCTAGCACTTACCCCCATCAATCAGTTGGGATTAAATCTACTAGTCGTCGTAGACTCTAGATCCGAGTCCACCCCATACTCTTCCTCATGCTCTTCCTCTTCACTTATCCATCCATTCTTTTTTTTTCCCTTGCTCTGTGGTAGTGGATGACTAGCAAAGCCATCACTGAACTTTCTCTCTTCCTCCTCCACACGATCTACAAACGCATGCAAATCTCGGGGTCTAGCCCAAACCACTCCCCCATCTTCTAGGAATTGGGGACACTTTCCAGGGTACTTAGTGGTGAAGCCCTCCTTATCGGCCACCTTCGTCTCATACCTTAATATCTCCTTTCCATCCACATTCTCTAAGATTAACTTCTCTTCAATCGCACACGGAAGCATGCAAGCAGGAACTAGGATCCTTCTGTTGATCCGCTTCATCCTACCAACTCTCTTGCAACCCGTAGCGACAACGGT
>LBNU01012104.1:32104-53945 GCA_014162995.1 Artemisia annua
CAATCCATGTTATCATACTTGCAAGTCCACTTGTGTTGTGACGCATGTATAATTATGTTGGCCACCATAATTATCTATGCCCCCTTTCACAAGTGTACTCCCTCCTATGACAACACTTCATGCAAACAATCATTTCACATGAAACAATTCCAACGATCACTTAAACACTATAATCAAAATCACTCGGATAAGATCGATACAAAACTCAAGAGTAATCGTACTCCAACATGGCTCCAGATGGAAAACGCCAATATAAGACTTTCAAATCATGACACAAAACATAAGACGTCGCAAAATGGCTCACGCTCTACCCTAGCACTTACCCCCATCAATCAGTTGGGATTAAATCTACTAGTCGTCGTAGACTCTAGATCCGAGTCCACCCCATACTCTTCCTCATGCTCTTCCTCTTCACTTATCCATCCATTCTTTTTTTTCCCTTGCTCTGTGGTAGTGGATGACTAGCAAAGCCATCACTGAACTTTCTCTCTTCCTCCTCCACACGATCTACAAACGCATGCAAATCTCGGGGTCTAGCCCAAACCACTCCCCCATCTTCTAGGAATTGGGGACACTTTCCAGGGTACTTAGTGGTGAAGCCCTCCTTATCGGCCACCTTCGTCTCATACCTTAATATCTCCTTTCCATCCACATTCTCTAAGATTAACTTCTCTTCAATCGCACACGGAAGCATGCAAGCAGGAACTAGGATCCTTCTGTTGATCCGCTTCATCCTACCAACTCTCTTGCAACCCGTAGCGACAACGGTGGTCCAACGAAGCATCTTTCGCGCAGGAGGTGCCATACTATAAATGACACACACTATACTAAGTATCGGAATTCAACGGACGTCAAAAACTCAAATAAATATCTCATATATTAGGAAAATAGACATGTAAGATACTATACTTACACATAGGTCCTAAATGCAACTATATGAGGGACTCCTAGGTTATAGTCTAGGTTAAACCACCTAATTCTCTATAACCAAGGCTCTGATACCAATCTGTCACACCTCGCCAAGGCGGAAACGCGAGTGTGTAATTTCATGGATATCATCACAACACCTGGTGTCTAAATAGAGAAATACTACATGCACATAAGATAGAGCAAAGTACAAACACAAAGTGTTGTAACAATACCCCAAAATAAAATAACCAAACCATAATCCAAAGGTATCTTTAATAAATCTCAAAGTACCAAATGAAAAACATAATCGTATCACAACCAAATTCAAATAAAGTCAAATCCAAACATAAAATAAAGTCTTCAAATGCAACTAAGTCTCGCCTAATTGCTGCTCTCAACTTTGGCCTTAGAATGCTCACCAAAAAATGATGCTTAAAACGTCAACATAATGTTGGTGAGATTCATATGTTTAAGACACACATTCACACTCAAGGCAACCAGTTCACTATGATTATAAAACATAGCTGGACAAATAATTATAGTTATCATACAAGCTACATGTATTCGCAAACTAACCAACACACAACATCCGGGCCGGAACGTGACCCCCGCTCCAAATAATGGGTAATTAATACCCTCCGATCGGACCACACAGAATAATAGTGAGTAGGAGTACTACTCTCCAATTGGATACTCCTTCCAATTGGACCATACAGCATCATCACACAACATTTACCACATAGCATTCATACGATAACATTATAAGTCCAAGCTTTTTAAACCACACATAATCACAGTAACTCAAAGCAATTAACACAAGCATCATTCCCATCCCAAGTTTAAAACAAAGTAAAAATATGGGACTATGAACTCACCTCAACTTTCCAGCTTCCACAAACACAAATCACAAATCTATATAACACAAATAAGTTCACGTTACACATGGCTAAGCTATAAGCTATAACCCATGTAATACTCATATGATGGATGTCTAAGGTTCATATGACCCACCATGGATCTCCTAGACTCCATACTAAACACCACCAATCACTAACATTCACTAAATCCCTTGCACAAACAATTTCAGAAAACGCAAAAATTCACGACAAAACAAGCTCCAAAACTCACACCAAAAATTCACCATGGTCCCTTATGAGTAGACAAGCTATTCTCAGAAGGCCATGAACTCTAAACACACACAAGTACCCATAAGAAAATCAAACTTGACAACTATCCAGATTCGGATCTGAACGCACACCAAAAAGTTTTAAACAAAATAAAATACTTCTACAACTTTTTAACGCGAATCCTTTTCGTGGGAGTCTAAGATAACCTTAAACTCACCTTTCCCAGAAGGGCTAACCTAGGTATCACATTTTCAACCACAAATCACTATCAAACTTATAACCTAATTCTGTCCCGGTTTAACAGCTTTGACACTTTAACTTGTAAAAATCAAAAGACCAACTTCCAGACCTCGAAATCAATCGTGGTCGGACTTTTTGGAAAGCTCTTTCTCTGAAATATAATTTAGACTCAAAATTAGTGATCTAACTCTTCTCCATCTATTAAATATCTTTGTATCTTTACAGCACTATGTTTCTATCCAAACCTTAACTCATTAATCAACATGTTTAATGACCAAATCTCTTCACCAATCATTATACTATTATCANGGATCTCCTAGACTCCATACTAAACACCACCAATCACTAACATTCACTAAATCCCTTGCACAAACAATTTCAGAAAACGCAGAATTTTTGGGTACATTTACCCACATAAAATCACGACAAAACAAGCTCCAAAACTCACACCAAAAATTCACCATGGTCCCTTATGAGTAGACAAGCTATCCTCAGAAGGCCATGCACTCTAAACACACACAAGTACCCATAAGAAAATCAAACTTGACAACTATCCAGATTCGGATCTGAACGCACACCAAAAAGTTTTAAACAAAATAAAATACTTCTACAACTTTTTAACGCGAATCCTTTTTGTGGGAGTCTAAGATAACCTAAAACTCACCTTTCCCAGAAGGGCTAACCTAGGTATCACATTTTCAACCACAAATCACTATCAAACTTATAACCTAATTCTGTCCCGGTTTAACAGCTTTGACACTTTAACTTGTAAAAATCAAAAGACCAACTTCCAGACCTCGAAATCAATCGTGGTCAGACTTTTTGGAAAGCTATTTCTCTGAACTATAATTTAGACTCAAAATTAGTGATCTAACTCATCTCCATCTATTAAATATCTTTGTATCTTTACAGCACTATGTTTCTGTCCAAACCCTAACTCATTAATCAACATGTTTAATGACCAAATCTCTTCACCAATCATTATACTATTATTAACCAATGATCCTAACATGGTTAACTTCATTAATTTACAGAGGTTTACAAACCCTAAATCCATCATAATTAATATTACATGAATTAAAACAATAACTAATTAATTGAATGAAAACTAGTATCAAAAGTATACCTCTATCTTGATTTTAGCTTCAAAATTATAAACCCTAACTTTTTTCTTCTTCCCTCTTGCTTTGGTCGACCGAATCCTCAAAAAGAGAGGGTGTGGGTCGTTTTAGGGGTATAAGGGGTGAGGAATTGGGCTTGTTTGGGTTGGACTAGGATTCCTTATTTGATAAATACATTAAACCCAAAACCCTTATATATTTTTTTTTATGAAAATCGGCCCAACATATATACATATATAAATTTATATTTTTTTTTATTAAATTTATTTATTACACTTAAAACCTCATACTCTTGATATTTTATAAGAACCCATAATGAAACCTAACGTCTTACGCGATAAACCTTCGTTTTTACGACAACCTAGAAAATTATCATTTTCAACGCAAAGTTTCCAAAAATAGAATTTCACACTCTTTATAAATATAACTCATAAAAGCAATCTCCTCGTAACTTAATAACGCTCAAATACTTGAACGAAGACTTGTTACGCAAAACCACAAAACACCAAAACTACACAGGTCATTTCTACACCACAAAGGCGATCAAAATAAACTTACCCAAAATCAATACTCCTCAAATCATAACAACAACCTTGCACGCAAAGGGATTTAGTGCCAACATTCATACTTAACACACATATACTATATGTATCTCACACATATACCACACAGAAACACTTAATTCACACCAAACAAAGTTAAATGAATTGAGACTATTAGTCAAACTAATCTGTTAAAATCACGGTTGTCACACTACAAACATGTAATAACCTAAATGGAACTAATATGAACCAAATTTAACAACAAAATAGCCTTAAATAAGAATCTACCCTAGTTTACTCTAAAAACAGTTTTAAATAATTTTGTTTGGAAAACTAATTAAAAGCTTCAAAAAAATGATTGAAACTAATGAATTTTACTTCTAAAGCATTCACTATACTTAATTAAACCTAATCTAAGGTGGTGTTTCGTTTTTAAGAGGCTCTAAATCTGAATCTGAACCGCACATCTGAATCTGAATCTGAGGCGTAAATGTATGAATTTGACCGCATCTGATCGGGAAACAAAATTCATGTTTAAACCGCAAGAGGCAAAAATATGCATTTAGACACCCCTCTCAAGTCTAGACCATTAAGATCTTACTGCCTCTGAATGCGTCTGAACGGGAAAAAAAAGCAAACGGTCTGAACGACCCAAATGTCTAACCGCGTCTGAACAGTTCAGATTAAGAGGCTGTTAAGAGCCTCTTTATAAAAAATAAACACCACCTAAGTTTGGAAAGTGGGTCAAAACAAGGTTTAGGTTAAAAAAGGGAGTTGTGCCAAACACCCCCTTAAAGGGGACTACTTGATTTTCACAACTAGAATTTTAAACTAAGATTCTGAAAAGAAGTTATAGATTAAGCAATATCTAAGCTAAATAAGCATAAAGGGACAGAAAATAAGTACTGAAATAAGCTAAAAGCTAAAAGCTAATTTTTTTGTGTTTTTGAGATTTTTTTGAAAACTTTAAGTAAATGGTTTAGAAAATAGTTTTAATGAAAGAACAAGCTCACAACAAGCTGTATGAGCTTGTATAAGCTTAAAGTAACAGAGAACTAAGCTTAAGGGTGTGTTTGGTACACCACTATCGAAATGCATCTATGACAATGATATCATTGTATTTGTTTGGTTAAAAATTTCACAATCAAACTATCATTCTTTATGCATAGAACCATTCCACTGAGATTAGATACCTTTCATTCTCATTCTGGTGGATTAGTGGGCCTGGATGTCTCTTTCAACCACAAGTTCCATTTTATAGGACCCACTCTCATATCTATATCACAAATTTCTTACCAAACATAAACAATGGAAATGATATCCTCAATATCTTATATTCCTCCAATCAAAATCATACCAATAGTGATTCCAGATAAGATACCAAACACACCCTAAAGATAACTAAGGATCAATAAAGAGCGTGGAAATTAAATGACTAGGAATTTAAAGGTGAACTTAAATTTGCTTTGATAAAACAGTAACTTACAAAACTGAATTTGAAATTACAAGTAAACTAAATTGCTGAATTTATAATTACAAGAAAAATAAATAGTCCAAAACTTTTCTAAAACATGAAAAGTTGGACAAAATTCGACTGTGAGAAAAGACTCCAATTTATACTAAGGTGCTAGGGTTTTCTTCTTTGTTTGTCCTCATCTAGTGTGTTTGTTTTGTGAGTGAGAAGAGCTGAGGTCCAAAAGTTGTGCTTTCTTAAATCAATAGCAGCCATAAGATTGGCTTGGAGCCCAATCCCTTTAATTATAGCNAAGTGTCGGTCATTAAAGTCTTAAATCATGTAATAGGTTGCGTTAGAAAGCGTTTCAAGAGTTATAAGTCCATTAGTTCAATAAGAAAGAAGTCGAAGGGCCAAATATGTATAAGTTGAAAGGCCAAGACTTCATAGCTATATAATGCATTGTAAGCCTTCATTTGAAGGTTGAGCTTCATCATTTGAATACACACACATTTGGTCTTATCATACATGATGTTCTCCACTCTTTCTCTCTCTACTCTCTCTCTAGAATAAGCAAGATAAGTTGTGAAATAAGTTGTATCCAAGGTCCTACAGTGGGAGATGCTCTGGTTCGTTTTGTTGGGAAGGAGGGAAAGGGGAAGGAGGTGGATTGGGCTTGTATTTGGACTGGGCCGGGTTTAATGTTGGATTAGGCTAAGGTTTTAGTATAGTTTTGGACTTGTATACTAAGGTGCTAGGCTAAGGTTTTAGCATGTAAACGGGTCGGCCCATGAAAATTGGTTTTATCTTCGTCTTTCCAAACTCGTTCCAAAATTCTATCCCGGGGTTGATTTTGACTCCGTCTTTGACATTCCAAAATGCACAGTTGTTACTTAGTCGATAAAATTGCACGTTTTCGCCCCGTTTTCAATCCTTTTGTACCTGAAACACATTAAAACACAAACCAAGGATATCTGTATTGTATTTGGCCATTTTTAGCATTTTTACGTATCAAAATGGGCATAAAATGATGCGTATTTACACACTTATCAAATATCACTCAACCTTTGGGTTGACTCTTTAAGCATGTATCCTAGGTAACTGAGCAACTTATG
Source organism: Artemisia annua (assembly GCA_014162995.1). Lineage (NCBI taxonomy): Eukaryota > Viridiplantae > Streptophyta > Magnoliopsida > Asterales > Asteraceae > Artemisia > Artemisia annua. Next base: position 38,612 of record LBNU01012104.1, read on the forward strand.
GCACGGAGTGGCACTGGACTTGGAAGACTTTTGAGCCGGTTATCATTCAAAGTCTATATTTCACATAGATTTTGGGATCTCCTTTTTATAAAAACTCTGATATTTTAATGAATGATAACTCATTTTCTAAAAACGTCTCTTTTCGAGTCTTTTTCTATTACTGTGACTATTATACCATGAAGTAATACACCAGATCTAGCATCCGCTGCGGTCTGTGAAAATGGGGGTGTTACAGGTTGGTATCAGAGCCTCAGTTGTAGAGAACAAGGTCAAAACCTAAACTACAACTACTTTTCCTAAGCCAAAGAAAGTCCTTAGTGTCACTGCCTTTCCCCGAAACACTATTGTGTAAAAGGTTAGCCTAAGTAGATATCCCATAACTGCTATTTTTATAAGTAACTTAGGTTATTTTCCACTGGGTTGTTATATAGTCATGTCTACTCCCCCTATCCTACTATCGTCCCATCCAGTTTACATGCGGAGAATGCTCTTCCCTCTCCAAATGTTCTGGATTAAACCCTCACCGATTCTCTCTCTAGGCTATCATGTGATTCCTTCTAAACCCTAACTTGCGATTTTATTTTCATTAATTCTGCTTTCAATATACTATAACATTTGAGTTCTTGCATCATTAACTCTAATTGTGTTTGCAATAACTTGAATTTTATTCTGTTTTTATAGTTTTGTGGAATACGATTGTTTTTTAGGGTTCTTTTTGCGATTATTTTTTTAGGGTTCGTAGGGTTTTAGTTTTCATTGGAGTTTATTTAATCGTTGGCCTACTAATCATTAGCTTTTAATTCCCTGCTGTACTGACAAATATTGGCGGTTAGTTATTGCACATTTAATTCTAACCCTAACTTCTGTTAGGATTTTTGTTGTTAGATTTAGCCGTGGTCTTCTTTGTTTTTTTCTATTTTGATTTTGTCTTGGTTCTTGTTTTGGTGATTCAATGGAGGGTTTGGGTGATAAGATGGGTGAGGTTGCTGAGCGTATTAAATGAATGGAGAGTGGTGGTGCTGGAAACGCTGGTGTTTCTCTGCCAAGAAAAGCTACTAGGGTTTTGTTAAACCCTAATTTGGGACCTGCTAGTAACGTGACTGGAATTGATGCTAATGCATATGAATGGACTACTATAGTCGACGTGATTGGGTTTGATGCTCTTGCATCTAAAACGAATAATATTATTAGCTTTGGTGAGTCGGTTATTGAATTGGCTATGAACCCTAATAGTGTTGATGGGAGTAATGATGTGGGAGGTTTTGTTCCCTCCCCAGCTATGAAGTTCGGACCTGCTGGTGTTGATGATACAATTATCGATGCAAATATGCCTGATGGTGATGGTATTCATGTTTCCTCTAATGCTGGTAGGTTCAATGTGTCTTCTCCTAATATGACCAACGAACATGTTTCAAGTCTCAAATCTCCCTACAAAGGTAAAGGTAATTCTAACAGTCAAGAGGAACTGTTCTTTGTTGCGTCTTAAGATGCTCCTATTGTTCAATCTGCTGATGTTAACAAGTACTTCTGAATATGCTCATACCAAAGGTAAATCAAACTTTCATGCTCTTAAAGTTAATAATGTCTTTACAGGAGTTGATGTCTCTATACCACGTAAAGTTGTTGAAACAATTAGTACTAAATTTGAGAATACTCTTTATGGGTATTTTATTGGTAACCACATTGTTTTCCCGGTGGTTGAATACTATATTTGAAACAACTGGGTGAAATATGGTATTTAACGGATTATGATGAATGCCAAGGATTTCTTTTTCTTTAAGTTTCATTATCAGGTTGGTTTAGAGGCTATTCTTAAGGGTGGTCCATGGATGATCAAGAACAGCCCGATTATACTTAAAAGTGGTCTATTAGTACTAGCTCAACGAAATAGGATTTAACAAGGATTCTGGTATGGGTTAAACTCCACGATGTTCCATTGCATGTATTTTCTGAGGATGGTATTAGTATCATTGCAACACATATTGGTAAGCTTATTATGCTTGATTACTAAACTAGCTCGATGTGTATTGACTCATGGGGTAGAAGTAGCTTTGCTCATAGTTTAATTGAGGTTGATTCTAATGTTTCCCTTAAGGAATCGATTACTGTAGGGGTCCCTCTAATAGATAGCCTTTGTTTTTCTATAGAATGGAAGCCGCCGAGGTGTGATGTTTGCTTGATTTTTGGCCATTCTGTTGATACTTGTCCTAAGAAAGTTGTGACTACTCCGATTATGGAGAAAGCTAATGATGGTTTTCAACAAGTGGTTAATAAAAAGCGTAAGACTAAGGGGTGCTAAGGATTTTAAAGTTGGTAATGTGGTTAATGATGTTTTAGTTGGGAAGACTTTTGTTTACAAGCCGAAAGCTATTGCCTCTTCCTCAAATAGCATGCCTTCACGTGGGGAAACTAGTACCAATTCTGGACAACCTCCTGCTAAGGGAGGTGTTTCTACTTCAAATGTTAGCTCTAAATCTAATGAGAGTAGCCAACCTACTCGTGATGTTACTAAAAGTAGTAGGCATCCTACACCTAAAGTTAATTCTCCAAACTTGGGTGCTAATGTCTCTACGTCTAACCCATTTCAGCCTTTGTCTTGTGATGATGGTGTTGAAGGAATTTTGAATCTTGAAGATGAGGAGGAGGTTGAGATTACGTTTGATGAATCACGTAATCTATTGGGTAAATCGGAGGCAAGCACTTCCGTTTTCACGGTTCCTGATGTTTAGTATCGCCTCTTGGAATATAAGGGGGTAGAACCGGTCCCCTAAACAAGAAAAGGTTCGCCTGGTTGTTAATGAAAAAAAGCTTAGTGTGTATGTGGTGTTGGAGTCCCATGTTGATGTTTATGTGGTTTATTATACTTGTCGTAAAGTTTACCGTCGATGGAAATGGACGTCAAAATGGGAATCTTTGTAGTAAAGGTTCTCGGATTCTTGGCTGGAATGATGATATAGTTGATGTTATGATTATGTCTTAAACTAACCAAGTTATGCATATACAGGTTAATGTTCGTACCGAAAAAAACCCGTTTTTGTTCTTTTGTATATGCAGATAATTATTATATGGATCGTCGAGCACTTTGGAGCAAATGCTGGATTTATTCGCAGTAGGCCATGGGTTTTGTTAGGTAACTTTAACGTGGCTCTTAGTTTGGAGGATCACTTATGTGGAGGTTATGTTCCTACTATTTCTATGCGCGAGTTTAAAGAATGTGTTCAAACCATGGAGGCTTCGGATGTTAATAGCATGGGGCTGCACTTTACATGGAATCAAAAACCGAAAGGTTCCAATGACACCTTAAAGAAAATTGATAGGATTATGGAAAATTTGCAATTTTTTATACTTTCCCGAGTTCTTTTGCCATTTCCCAACCTTACCGTATTTCGGATCACTCCCCATGTGTGCTCCGTATCTCTAAGGTAAAACCAAAACCTTTTAAATTCTCTAATTTTCTTATTCATAAGGAGGGATTTCGGGATCTGGTTGCTTCGGGGTGGAATCTTAGTGTGGATGGTTGTGATATGTATCGAGTTGTTAAACATCTAAAGGGGCTAAAATCCCCATTTCATAAGCTTTTACATGATCAAGGCAACTTACATGAGCGGGTTGATAGGTTACGAAGGGAATTAGATGAGGCCCAAAAGGCTATTGATAGGGAACCGTTTAAGGAGTCTACTTTAGAAGAAGAGCAGTTTTTAAGGCAGAAATCTAAAGTTAAATGGCTTAATGCAGGTGTCTAATACCGTGTATTTTCAAAGAATTGTTAAAAGTAAATGTGCCCGCAATCGAATCGAAATGGTTCGAGACTCGACTAGTGTTTTCTATGAAGGTAATGTTGTTGCAGGTGCGTTTGTTACTCATTATGAGCAGTTTCTTGGTATTGAGGGTAATTGTACTCTCTTTGTTGATCAAAATATTTTCTCTAATGTTCTTGATAATCAAAGGGCTGATTTTATGGTTCGTGATGTTACAGATAATGAAATAAAAGACGCCTTATTTTCGATGGGAGATGATAAAGCTCCCAGCCCTGATGGTTTCACTGTTGCTTTCTTTAAGAAAGCATGGGATGTTGTGGGCACGGATGTTACTAGTGATATTCGTGACTGCTTTACTAATGGTAAGCTTCTAAAGAAAATCAATCATACCATTATCTCTCTTGTCCCAAATGTTTCTACACCTTCTAGGATAAATGACTATAGGCCTATCTCTTGCTGTAATGTCCTTCATAAATGTATTAGTAAAATTATTGCTAATCGGATTAAAGAGGGCCTTGCTGATTTGGTTAGTAACAACCAATCCGCTTTTGTTCCGGGGCTTTCGGATTTCAGATAATATATCTGATTAAAATTCTATCCTTATGGTCGGGAAAAATAGTTGTTGGTGATTTCAAACTTTTTTTTCAAAATAAAACATTTCTTTAAAATACAAAATAATTTGTATAATTTATTTTTATAAAAAGGTTTTTTCACATTTATAAAAATGTGAGTTTTAATGACAAAAACATTTCTTTGATCACTTAACAAGTTATATATATTATTTGTTCATACCATAAGTGACTAGAAGGGTACCCGCCGCCATATTTTCTGGCAATGTGATGTTATGCGGCCATATCCAATAATCAGTATCAACATAAGAATCAAAGATTGCAGCCCAATCCACTAACCTTCGTGTGGTATAATCATTTCAGCCCAAAACTCAGATGAAAGCCCCCTTATGTATTTCTAATCCAGTCCAAACCAATTGGGTAAAAACCCAATGAAATAACCCGGTTCAAACAAATACCCATATATAATATCACTTAAGCACTTGTTTCATTTGTTTGACCTAACCCTACACACACTTCCTTTGTTTGTTTGCCCTCTCTCACATCATCTCTCACTAAACTCATCTTTCAAACCCATCAAAACTTATCTTCTCATCTCAACATCATCAATCTAAATCGATGATTTGAACAACACAAACATAATCACAACCGAACCATGACCTTGTCCTCATTTGAGTTCAATCCGAATCAAGAAAGCATATTAATGGCTTCAAGATCCTTTGGAGGGTCTCGGGTAGGTTCATCTTGTATTGTTTTCGTTTTTGTTGTTATTTTTCTTCGAACGAACTAAAGAGAGATTATAAGATAATTGTTATGAATCTTTTCTTTCTTTTTTCGGATATAAACGAAGCTTAGCTTCGAAAATAAATCATGAATTCTTGAGAATTGTAACTTTTTTTTTTTTTCCTCTCTCTCTACAATCCCAGTTTTTTAGTATAAATAATATTATGCTGATTTTCAAGTTTTATGGAAGGAAAAGCAAGCATATATTTAAAAGATTTTTATCTTGTTACATTAACATGGAGTAGAGGGAAGTTTTGGGCTGCTGGATGTGTGTGAAAACAAAAGCAAAATTCATTGTATTTGTACATTCTGCTTTAGGTAGTTGTATATATCGGTGATGGGGTGTTTTAAATTATGCATTAATTGCATGTAAGAAATAGTGTTTTTTTTAGTTTGATTTGTGCTTTATATACTTGTATATTATGTTTTTTTGACTTGTATTTGCTTAAAATCTATTTTAGGAACTTTTAAAATAATAAATATGAGGGAAATGCATTCCTCTATTGTAAGGTAGTATAAATATTGTGTCGAAATGGACTTTTACGACTAAAAACTTGTTTACGTATATTTCTACGTAGCGTATTTTTACATTTTGTGATTATCAAAACATATGGAGGTCAAAAAATATAAATAACGTTTTTAACATTATTTGTATTAACAGTTTGGACCGAGGCGGACCAAAGTATGATCACTCATGTCATTTTGCGAAGTGTTTAAAAGGGTTTTTTGCGCCATGATGGGATTTCATATAAGGTGAAATTATGTCGTGTCGAGATACAATATTGCATTTGATGAAAGCCGGAGAGGGATGAGAGAACGATGGACTAATCAAACAGGGATGGCAATTGTTGCATGCCGGATCTCATGCCGCGAAATAGAGTAATGGACTAATCCAATAGGAAAGCTAGTCGTTGCACACTCGAATTCAGAGAGTTGAAATTCATGTCCTTTGAAGTCACGGAGGTGAACTAAAGCCAAGTCTGTCAATTGGATGTTTTCCTTTGAGGCGAATAGCTATGTGCCTATGCACGAGGTCGTGGATGAATTGGTGGTGAGAGAATGTCATGAGCCAAAAGTTTTGCTGGGATGTGTGCTGAATGTGTGGTTTCGTGGTTACTCCTTGGTTTTATTGAATTACCTAAATGGCAAGTTGAAGTATGTCTCACGAGTACAAGACTCGACATAGCAACATACTGGCAGGGGAGTAAGGGCCACTCTCCATGATGAGTCCAAGCAACACAAAACTAATAAACTTATATACATGAGATGGAAGGCTCGTCCTAGTCGAGTTAAGGACGCTGTAAGTTGTTTGAACAAATAAACAGTCGTAGTAATAAATTGATGAACCATGAAATATTCAAAGATGCCAAACGAGGAGTTGAAACACAGGGAACTTTATATAATAACCAGATGTACGTGAAGCATATTTAAATGCTTGGAGATGTGAAATAGCACGATTATCAAAATAAAACAAAAGAGTAAATTAGTAGATGGGGGAGTTGCCCAATACAAAATGCACATTCTCTGCAAAAACCTCATAATATTTTATATTTTAATAACATTATTATTAGTAAGTTATATGACAAATCTAGGAAACATGAGCATATGGTATCTGTCACATGTACAATATACTATTGTTGTTTGAAATTGAATCTAAATGTAGTGTTTAGGTAGAAGCACAACTAGTACAGTTGCAGGTCTTGGGGACGAAAGCACAGACACCAAATGGCTTGTTTGGAAGCTGGCAGTCTATGCCAAAGCAGCATGGCATGTTTGAGCATGTGGTTGGATCCGTAGCCACGACACAGCATCTGCACGCCAAGCACACCTGAAACGGGTTAAGCTTTCTCCTACTCCCCATCTCAGTCATCTCGAGTATCCTGTATTCGATCCTCCCAACATCTGGCACTGCAATTGCATCTCTAGTCGAGTTTTCTTTTACGACAACTACATGTTTATAAAAACAAAAACCAACCCACATATGACATAGTATAAGTTATGTTATAATCATATACGTACTTAATGAGTAAACAAGAAGGATAAATAGCAAGAATTGGTTAAGTGACTTGCCTGAATGAGTATAGCAGATGAAAAGCAGAAGCAAGAGGAGAGTGTAGGATCCCATGTAAACACACAAAGAAAGTTAGAGATTGTTTAAATGAATGAATGAATATATGTGGCGTAGAAAGGTCTAAGAAAGTGAAGGAATCTTGATGTGCACTGCCTCTCTGTCAATTTCCTTGTTGTTTGTATCTTATGACGTACACTGATATTTGAGGGTCTGCGTATAGTACTAGCAATGGTGAAATTGTACGAGGCTTCAAAATTTTCGAGGGGTTAGTATATTTACCATAAATACTTCTATATAGTTGTATATGTATATGTACATAAGTAACAAAAATAGGTGTTTACATATTGTTCAAAATCAAATTTTACTAAGCATTTTTTTTTTTTTTTTTTTTTTGAATGGCAATTTTTTTAATGAACTCACAATATCACAAATCAATCTCACATGTGCTAAGAAGGACTCGAACCCACAATCAATTAGTTGGGGAACTTCTCACACAATATTGGGTACCATTGGGATTGAGACACAAACCCTTTGGTTGTTAGTAAGCATATATATTACTACTTAATTAGAATAAGAAAAGTAAATTACTTTGAACTTGAGTGATTAAATTGACCATGATTGTACCAAAACAAATAAAGCTGGGTTAAAATAGTACGTGGTATCGATACCCTTGTAAACAAATAGAAAACATAAAGGTGTTCGATTATATAAGATTGATAATATTCGATAGTTATCGTATATTTATATACCTTTTAAAGGAGAATATTTGCATATATAATTCTAGCGACTATTCTTGTGATTGTTGATTTAGCATATATGAACTTTTATAGTGTATAGACTGATGTTTCAAAAACCTAACATTTTGATTGTGATTGAAACATTTTTATTTTTTACTTGCACACTCTAGTATATAATAAAGTACAACTGTTTAATGTATATAATTGGTTGTGGCATGTGACAATCGAGTTTATTTTGTTTTGGTAGTTCTAGTGTTGTTTGAGGCTAATGTGTTACCTCGGCCATATTCCATTGTACTTCAACTTTTTTCTGTGATTATATATATTTTACTGGGGTAATTCCCTTTACCCAAAATAAAAATAAAAAATGTGAATGTTCAAATTAATTTTTTTTACGCAAAGGGCCGAGCTATGTGAAAACTAAAGTGGGTGATGTGATGGCCCTCCGCAACTTGAAATAGTATGCAAAGAAATGATTTTTTCTTTTTCTTTTTTAGTATTTGTAGTTTAGTAAAAAAANACCCATTTAAATCATCGGGTCAACTACGTCAACCCTAACCTGTTTACACGTAACCCGAACCTGACCCATTTAACCCGTATATATACTTGGGTTGACGGGTTAAATAGGTTACACGAGTTGAATATGCTAAATGGGTTTTGGGTTGACCCATTTAACCCGTTTTATATACAAAAGTTAACACATTACACGAGTTAAACGGGTTAGCGGGACGACCTTTTAACCCATTTAGCCCGTATAATTAAATATAAATAATTTATAATTTAAGAAAAAAAATCTTAAACGGGTTGGCGGGTCGACCCGTTTATTTTATTCCCAACCCGAACCTGACCTGTTTAATAAACGGGTTAGATATTTCGACCCAAACCTGACCCGAAATCTATTTAGCTCAACCCGAACCTGTTAATTTTCGTGTCGGTTTCAGGTCGGGTTTCGTGTTGGGTCAGAAATTGCCACCCCTAGCATATATATTACTACTTAATTAGAATAAGAAAAGTAAATTACTTTGAACTTGAGTGATTAAATTGACCATGATTGTACCAAAACAAATAAAGCTGGGTTAAAATAGTACGTGGTATCGATACCCTTGTAAACAAATAGAAAACATAAAGGTGTTCGATTATATAAGATTGATAATATTCGATAGTTATCGTATATTTATATACCTTTTAAAGGAGAATATTTGCATATATAATTCTAGCGACTATTCTTGTGATTGTTGATTTAGCATATATGAACTTTTATAGTGTATAGACTGATGTTTCAAAAACCTAACATTTTGATTGTGGTTGAAACATTTTTATTTTTTACTTGCACACTCTAGTATATAATAAAGTACAACTGTTTAATGTATATAATTGGTTGTGGCATGTGACAATCGAGTTTATTTTGTTTTGGTAGTTCTAGTGTTGTTTGAGGCTAATGTGTTACCTCAGTCATATTCTATTGTACTTTAACTTTTTTCTGTGATTATATATATTTTACTGGGGTAATTCCCTTTACCCAAAATAAAAATAAAAAATGTGAATGTGCAAATTAATTTTTTTTACGCAAAGGGCCGAGCTATGTGAAAACTAAAGTGGGTGATGTGATGGCCCTCCGCAACTTGAAATAGTATGCAAAGAAATGATTTTTTCTTTTTTTTTAGTATTTGTAGTTTAGTAAAAAAAAATAATAAAAATAAATAAAAAATAAATAAAAAATTACTAGTTTGGCTCCCTCAAAGTAAATTTATATACATTTTGACCCTCCCAAAATAATCCTAAGACTCTGTCACTGGGTTTAGATATTCCAGAAAACTCAAATGGTTATAAACTGATACCAGTATCATTGTACTTTCTAGTCTATATACAGAAAGGAAAACAAAAATTGAAGTATTTCGGAAAAATTAATCTTTGAGGAAGCCAAATTGTAGCAATAAGAGAACTAATTTCGCTACGTTAACAAATTAAGTCACTATTGTCCAATAAAGTTGAAATTGATTGATTTATGAATTGGTCAAAAATTGGTTCAGTTTTTTGAATCAACAACAACGANTAAAGGGAGAATATTGCATATAATATATGTCTAGGGCGACTTTCTTGTGATTGTTTGATTAGGCTTGAATACATTGAATGCTTTATAGTGTATGAGACTGGGATGTTTCGAAATAAACCCTTAACCATTTTGATTGTGGTTTGAAACATTTTTATTTTTTACTTGCACACTCTAGTATATAATAAAGTACAACTGTTTAATGTATATAATTGGTTGTGGCATGTGACAATCGAGTTTATTTTGTTTTGGTAGTTCTAGTGTTGTTTGAGGCTAATGTGTTACCTCAGTCATATTCTATTGTACTTTAACTTTTTTCTGTGATTATATATATTTTACTGGGGTAATTCCCTTTACCCAAAATAAAAATAAAAAATGTGAATGTGCAAATTAATTTTTTTTACGCAAAGGGCCGAGCTATGTGAAAACTAAAGTGGGTGATGTGATGGCCCTCCGCAACTTGAAATAGTATGCAAAGAAATGATTTTTTCTTTTTTTTTAGTATTTGTAGTTTAGTAAAAAAAAATAATAAAAATAAATAAAAAATAAATAAAAAATTACTAGTTTGGCTCCCTCAAAGTAAATTTATATACATTTTGACCCTCCCAAAATAATCCTAAGACTCTGTCACTGGGTTTAGATATTCCAGAAAACTCAAATGGTTATAAACTGATACCAGTATCATTGTACTTTCTAGTCTATATACAGAAAGGAAAACAAAAATTGAAGTATTTCGGAAAAATTAATCTTTGAGGAAGCCAAATTGTAGCAATAAGAGAACTAATTTCGCTACGTTAACAAATTAAGTCACTATTGTCCAATAAAGTTGAAATTGATTGATTTATGAATTGGTCAAAAATTGGTTCAGTTTTTTAAATCAACAACAACGACAACGATACCTAATCCTGCCTGAGTAAGGTCCGAGAGTATTTATACTGCTTCCAAGTAGACCTCTGACAAGTGTATGTATGAGTGTGATAGTGCTCAAATATATGTGTACGCATGATTATGCAAGGTTACATGAAAAAGGGAGATATGAAAGTGTTGATACAAAAGTTGGGTGTTCCTTGTTTGGGTTCCTGTTCTTGTATCAATTAGATGATAATGCTTGAGGACCTGCGCACTAAGAAAGCAACAAACACCGTTAGGCTTATCGAGGGATTGTCTCCCCCGATTATCCTCCGGCGTGAGAGTAAGTAATCGAATTTAGGGTTGTGAAGAGTTTAGGGTTTGTAAGTCGTACCTTTACGAGAGCTATAGCGCCCTCTATATATAGACACGAAATCCTTGTTGGTTTCGTATTCCCCAATCTTCGGTGTATCCACCGATATCGGATATTTGGTATATATCTCTTTTATTTAAGAGATATCCCGTATCCTAATCCATAAATAGTTTTGGGTTTGGGCCTTGTAAGCCCAAACCGTCTAATTGGTAGTCCAATTATTATTATCGTAGCCCACTCGTGGTGGGCTTAATGTTAGTGGGTCATGTTATTCGGGTTCGTGATCCAAATATAGACTATACGTCATCATGTCCCCCCAGTCTAGTGTGCGCAGGGTAAAACCTGCGGATGCTAGACGAATAACATCAGCGGCAAGCGTGGTGGGAAAGGATCACGTTTTTCCAGCCAAAAATGGGATACTATGTATCTAGTCCAAAAATGCTCCACGTATTTCTTAAAATACGTGAAAGTGCACGTACCTGTTTGTATTCCAGCCACACGATGGAGATAGTGGAATCCACGTGTCATCTATCCAAGGCTAAGGGGAACCCTTGTGTGAGTTTGCTAGTAAAAATGGTACGCCAATTAGAAGAGTTCCTGTCCGAGATGGGTGAGGATGAACTACGTAGGTTCACCTCTGATTACTTCATTCCTCTGGATGTGCATCCGGTTGTACCGAGCCCAATGCATGTATAGCGGATTTCCCTGAGGGGAAAATAAGGGTATACACGCGCTTCTTTGAATTTACGAACCAGCGCGTGCCCATATCCTTATTTTTGAGTGACGTGCTCAACTTCTATCGTTTGCATATCTCTCAGTTGCACCCACTAGGTGCAGCAAAGATAACCAACTTTGAAGTAAACTGCCGTTTGCTTGCGATTAATCCGACCATTAACCTTTTCCGCGCATTTTACCACACATCGTGGTCGAATGGGTAGGTAACTTTTTCGAAGCGCGCGGGGCGCTATCAGTGTTACATCAAGAAGGTGGATGCCCTCAGGGATTGGAGAGAAAATTTTTTCTGGATAGATGATAGGGTTTTTACATCACTTTCGGAGTTCTATACTCAAGGGTCACTTCCAAGGGATGAGCGCCTTGATCCCGGTACGTACAGCGAGGAGGATGCGGAGACCATTAATGCGAACCGCATCCCAATCGTTCCGTACCCTGAGGAGTTTTTAGTCCACATGGGGCTTAGTCGTAACTATTTCCTCAGTGGTGGAGAAGTGCCAACCTTTCTGGATGGGAACGGCCGGGGTGGGTGCTTATCCTTTCTTTGTCTTCACATAATGTAAGCGCCCTTGTAACTTGTACTTTAGCGACTAACTTATTTTTGTTTGTTCATGCATTGCGCAGAGATGGACTTGTTTGCGGTAGTGAAGCTGGCAAAGCCCACACAAGTGGCTGTGGGTGTGCGCCCCTTGAGGGAGGGTGAGTTGCCCATCTTGGAGGCAACATCTGGGCGCCTTTTGGAGTTTGCGCAAGGGGAGGCTTCTGATGCTTCACACCCCATTGTGAATGCTACGCCTGTGCAAAATGTTCCTGCGTAAGAAGTGGCAGTCCCGGATCCCGAGCTCGCGGAGTCGTCTGGTAGTGTCAGCGTCGTCAAAGTTGACACTGACTCAGAAGAGGAGCGCCAGGGCGCGAAGCGCAAGGCTGCTGATGATGCTGGTGAGGGGACCTCTAAGCGCAGACGTCGTGCTGTTATTGCGGACGAGTCTGCGGAAGAAGAGGCATCAGTGTCTATTGATGCGCAGAATGTCGTTGAGGCTTCTCCTCCTAAGTAAGTGTTATTCTTGTTGAATGTTTATCTTATTTCCTTCCTTTTTGTTCCGCTGTCTAACACCTTTTTTCCTCTCTTTTGTAGGAATGATGCTGCGGGGGATGATGCAGTGTCTGTTGATGAGTTTTCGCCATCACAAACTACTCATCGTCCCTTGGAGGAGCCAGCGGGGACGAGTGGAGAGATGTCTGCGCCACTTCTGATGGAGGAGTTGGCTGCAGCTGTTGGTCGCCAGGCTGAGTTAGTTACTCAGCTCAAGGCGCGATATGCCGTTGAGCGCAGCAGCCTGGCTCATAAGGATGAGGAGATTGCCCAGCTGAGAGCGCAGTTGACTGCTGCGCGGGCAGATGTAGAATCTACTACTGCCTATGCCAGGAAAATTGCTGACGAGAAGCTGGGTTTGATGGTGGAGTTGGAGCGTGAGCGCGCTGCCGTGAGTCAACACAGAGTAAACTCCATGTAGGGGTTGAGGTATTTGGAAGAAAACAGAAGCAAACATTTCGCTCAACTTGATGAGTTCCGTAAGCATGTGGAGGCGGCTCTGAGGGCGCAAGAGGGCAAGCTGCGCAAGTTGAGTATCGAGTATGATGAGGAATTGTATCCTCATCTTATGTCTGCTGTTGCTGAGCGCAGGTATTCACCTTTCTGCTTTTCCTTATGTTAAATTCCTTTATGTTTTCTGATATGTACATTGTTTGTACTTATAGGTGGTTGATTAGCCATGGGCTACGTTTGGCTGCCCTATGCACTCTGGAATCCCAAGAGGTTGTGGGAGCCTTTGGCAAAGTTGTGGAGTGCGCTGTGGCCCGTGGCAAGGCGCAAGCTGTGGAGGAGCTAGATAGGAGCAAGTTGTTGATGGTGTCGCTCGTAGAGGTGTCTGGGTACAAGGCTGACTCGTATGATGAGCTCGTGGACGCCATGGAGAAATTGAAGCTGTTGGAGCTTCCTCATATCGGGCGGTTGGAGCGTGACCAGGACCAGCCAATCAAAGTGATTATGGAGGGGTTGGTCCTTGGGAGGCATCTCTTAGATAATGCTGAAGAGCAGCCTGATTATTTCCTGAGGCCGGATGAGTCACAGCAGCACGTGCCCATATTCGCACGTCCGCGAGACATTCTCAACCCATTCGCCATCGATAAAGAGGTCCCGTTGAAGGAGTGTTTAGAAGCTCATTTAACCAGGGTTGCTCAGAAAAAGGGTGTAAAGGGGAAGGCTATCCTCTGCGGTGTTGGTGCGGCCCATCTTCCCCGGTCCGATGGGATTCCCGTTAGCGTGCCAACGGTATCTCAGTAGGATAGTAGCCTTTTGAAGAGGCTGAGTAGGGTTGGGGAATTGACNAGGCATCTCTTAGATAATGCTGAAGAGCAGCCTGATTATTTCCTGAGGCCGGATGAGTCACAGCAGCACGTGCCCATATTCGCACGTCCGCGAGACATTCTCAACCCATTCGCCATCGATAAAGAGGTCCCGTTGAAGGAGTGTTTAGAAGCTCATTTAACCAGGGTTGCTCAGAAAAAGGGTGTAAAGGGGAAGGTTATCCTCTGCGGTGTTGGTGCGGCCCATCTTCCCCGGTCCGATGGGATTCTCGTTAGCGTGCCAACGGTATCTCAGGAGGATAGTAGCCTTTTGAAGAGGCTGAGTAGGGTTGGGGAATTGACGTCCACAGCTAACAGCTCCGGTCATAGATGCGCTCATAGCGCTTAGGGATCATCATCTTTTGTAAACTCATGGTTTAGTCTACATTTTTTGTGTTTAGGTCGTTTGTCCTCTTACTTGAAGACTTCCCCGTAGTCATAATTATACCATGATTGGACAAATGTGTATTAAGTTTGTAACTTAATAAGTATATATGAATAAGAATCCATGAGTTGAAATAGATAATCTATTGTATTTGTGTTCGAACTTGTTGTTCTGCGTGAAATTTTGAGCACAGTTTGTACATAACTCCTGCGTCTTTGTATTTAAGACATTTTTGGGTATCCAAGCGTGTTCAAAAAATCATTTATAGATTTTTCATAGTAAGGGCCATATTCGTGTATGGAATTTTCTAACTTAGTGAAAAGAAAGAGATCATAGTCATCTATGTATTTTTATAAGTTTACTTGTCGTATTATACTCAAAGGAACCAAGAGTCTTGATTTCCTTAGTTGTTAAACGCGCACAGTGTGCCCTATTGAGCATCCTTCGTGGGGTGCGTAAGGAACTTGCGCCAACGTCTTGAGCGCAAGGTGTTTAACAAGGATACGTGATCCAAAGTTGATGGGTTTGCAACCCTCTTACTCAACGAGTTATTTAGTAGGTTAACTCATCCTTTTTACCAGCGTGGGTATTAGTTAGTGCATGCACGCCATGTAGGCTTAA
>LBNU01012104.1:59515-75657 GCA_014162995.1 Artemisia annua
TGAGGAATAATCGGCTTTCTTTTACGGCGGCTGCGCCGTTTTTCATCGGAAGTCCGAGGGCTAGAAGGCTTTCGCTTGGGAAAAAATCGTTCCCCGGTTGTCTAAACTCTTATGCTTCCAGATCAGAAGAGCCTTCGCTTTGGTTGAGCGCCGTGGTCCGGGCATCTTGGACTCTGCGACTACCTAGCTTAGAGTGGACGTTAGTACGTCGCCCATTACCCTCGTATTCCTCCGAAACTGGAGAATTAGATGGTGTACCGAGGCCCCCCTAAAGAGTGGACATCGGTGCGCCTCTCGTTATGCTCGCGCTCTATGTAACGCTGGTGGAGATGTTCCATTGAAGTCAAACCGAGCGTGTAAATTCTGGCTCAGCCTCTCCCTTGCTTCCTCTTGGAGGAGATTGGTCAACGTTTCGTTAATTTTTGGATTACAAAATTTTTTAACGTTGATTCCTGAAGTTTCTTCTTCCATCGCGACGATTATTTTCTTCCAGAGCAGTCCCCTTATCTCGGTTAGGCGGCCTGGTTGGGCACAGTGTTGTTCACTGTGGTACCGTTTGATGGGGAGTGTTGAAGAGGTTTCGCTGGAGATCATCAGTGTTTGGGTCCACCTTGGTGGTTTGAGTCGTTGCAGCGGGCAACTCCACTGTTGGGATGATTGGGGTTAATTCCAATTCTTGGTGACCAGGCGCACTGGTTGTCCCAGTGGTTTGCCTAAGGGTCAGATCTGGGTAGTTCTTCCTTGGAGGGTCACCGCGTGTCTTGTCCATCTGCGGAGTCCGCTGGCTTGCGTTTTTGTGTTTCGTCATCCTAGTTCTTAGTGTAGGGTCCCACGGATGGCGCCACTTGTTGATACAAAAGTTGGGCGTTCCTTGTTTGGGTTTCTGTTCTCGTATCAATGAGATAATAATGCTTGGGGACCTGCGCACTAAGAAAGCAACAAACACCGTTAGGCTTATCGAAAGATTGTCTCCCCCGATTATCCTCCGGCGTGAGAGTAAGTAATCGAATTTAGGGTTGTGAAGAGTTTAGGGTTTTGTAAGTCGTACCTTAGACGAGAGCTATGATGCCCTATTTATACACACGTAACCGATAAGGTTTCGTGCTCCTCACTCTTCGGCCTATTCGCCGATATCGGATATTTGGTATATATCTCCTTTATTTAGGAGATATTCCATATCTAATCCATTAATAACTTTGAGCTTGGGCCTTGTAGGCCCAAACCGTCTAACTGGTAGTCTAGTTATCGTTATGGCGGCCCACACGTAGTGGGCTTAAACATTAGTATTGTTTACTAATCGGGTTCGTGACCCGAATGGGGACTATACGTCATCATATATATTTCGTAAAAACTTAAACAAAAGATGATATTAGAACATAGTTAACTGAATTGTGGACACCATGTTCAAACCGAAAACCGAATATTTAATTCGGTTCGATTGGATTTTGATAAATTCGATTCGATTACAAATTTTGTTCGATTTTATATGATTCGATTCAGTTTTGATTTTCGGTTCTCGCTGGTATTACCTGATTTATGGACACCGTAACTAAATCTTTAAATTCATAAGTCATGTAACCTTTGGCAATTTTAAGGGTCCGTTTGGTTCAAATCAAAGAATGTCAATGGCAAAGATAATAGGAATACTAAGGAATGCAATGCCACTAAGGAATGCAATGCCATTACGCTCATTTTGTTGAGTAATGGTTGATTACACATTTTGGGTAATGCTCCATTACATTATAGCAAACCAACCGCCTTTAATCATTACCATTACAATTCCTTACCCCTTGATACATCTAACCAAGCACACCCTAAATTCATCTAATAATCTATGTGGCCTTTTTGGTTGTTAAAGCCCAAAAAATGATAGAACAGTCCATTAAAGTTGCTACTGTGATATCTTTTCGAAAAGGCTCGTAGTTGGACGGTTTGATCGGACCCACTAGTCGGTGGCACACTTGAATAAAGTAATCATTTGACAATTCTTTACTGAACCTTGTATTATTACCTCATCAAGTATAATATTTTTGTCTTTACCATGTATAAAAGTAATTTTATTTTATTCTAACTATCATGAATTCTATATATATACTAATCTCCGTGGACGGTGGAGAATATAAAAGTAATAAAAGTTTGGCCCATTCTTTTAGCCCACTGCTGGCCCATAAGTTCTGTTTATTGTTAGTCCGTTTATGAAGGTTGGTCCAGCAAATGGTGATACATGTGTGACGAACATTACCACACGCATTCTGCAACACCTCTTTCACAAACAAGAGACTTTGAACAACCTATGGACAACTGTTAAAAGAACTACAATTTGAACAAAGTGTATACACAAATTGCAGCGGCAACTAACGACAAGGTAAACCACTACACAATCGAAAACAACCAAACCTCGCCGCAACGCGGCGGGGGCCTCCTCCTTGTTTTACTATATGGAGCAATATTTATTGAACACTTCTTTATTGATATCCATTTTTATCAAATGTTATAAGTTACTGATAAAATATTTTATCTAAAGTATTATAACTTCAATTATTTAAACAAATATTCTAAAACATGTACTTTATGAGATTGCCAATTGTGATGTTCGTATAAACAAGTGTTTCTTTTAGATTGCTAATGATGTTAAGGTTACCATTACAATTACATACAATTGGGGGTGTATCTAGGGGGTTCACGGGGATCATGAGAATCCAATAGATGTTTGCCGCATAATATAAATTTTCGTTAAAGATTTAGATTTTTTGAAATGAACCTGATTTTGAAATTTTGTGTCAAATAAATGCATTATTTTTAGCTAGTCTACTAATATATAAAACTAATACATGTCTTTTTAATTTCTTTACTAGTTTTAAAAAATTGTATATTTTAATTTATTTTTTTTTTATTTCCTTTGTACAATATTTGGCCATCTCAATAAATCATTTTACATTAGTACTTTTTACAATAAATGCACCGATGGTAACTCATGTAGTACATGAAAGTCAAATTGACGCCACTAACCAATAAATGAATCAATAGTAACTTTTTCTTTTTTCTTTTCTTAAAGAAAAATTGATAGTAACTCATTAATCATATTTATGATAGTATTCAATTCATGATATCATGAGAAATACTTACTCAATCTTTTAGGCAAGTCAAATATACCAGTAAGTTTTTAATGACAATTAATAGTCTCACATGATCGTAATCATAGTATTTAAATTGGTTACTTGCCTCCATTTTGTCTATTTGATTATTTGTCATGCTATTCCACACATCAAACAATGTATTATAATTAAAAAAAAAACTAACAAACATCATTCAGGTCATGTTTTTCTTAACTCGTTCTTAAACAAATCGCTTAACTCGTTTTTTAAACGAATCATATACACTTCATTTACAAAAGGCAAATCGCACATTAGGCAAAAAANAAAAAAAAAAAAAAACTTAAGGTAAAAGATAGCTCCGATAACTTAAATTGAGTACCTAAAATTTAAATTAACTTAAAGTGTAACAACTTTTTGTGCGATTCAAATCATATACACATAGATAACTTAATAAGTTGGCACCCCACAATTGGGTGCCTTTTCGTTAAATTGTCAAGAGACGTGTAGTTCAATTGGTAATGAGTGGGCATCTTTGCATCTAAGAAACACAAGATTAAGAGTTCCATCTTTGGCAACCTTTAGCCACAATTGCTAAGTACCCATGTTTGCACCTTACATTATGGAAAGTCAGCCTATTATGTGCCAGTTCTTTTGCACTAACATTAACAAGTTAATAAAAATCAGGGTTCTAAAAGGTGTGCAATGGCGCCGCTAAAAGGCGAGGCGTGACATCCACGTTACGAAATGGACCAAGACGTCGGCTCTAGACGTGGCGTGAAAAGACGCGATAAAGCACGAGGCGTGACGTCTTTTATAAATTCAACTATTTTGGAAAAGATTTTTTTGAAAGAAATGAAGACGATTATATACAAGAATAGTTTCTGACTTAATTCTTTATATATAAAACTTTTGTAAACTCAATATATATGACTTATGATATAATATATAAATCTATATAGAATTTTATACTTCCTCCGTATCAAAATTATAGTCCACATTTCATTTTTTGGATGTCTCAAAATAATTGTCCACTTTACTTTTTAGTTAAAAACTAGAGAATATATTAGGGGAATATTCTCTTTGAGTGATTAAGATTTATAATGGTCTCATTTTTATTAAATTTTGTGATTTTTCTCTCATGACAATAATTTTGATACGGATGGAGTATTTCATATTGCTTTAAGTAACGTTTAAAACGACATGATTTCATCATAGCTAATAAGACTGGAGGTTTGGTCACGCCGTCACGTATCGCTCTATTTATAAAAATATTAGGAAAAAAGGTTAGAAAAAAGAAATAAAAGAGGAATGTAAAATGATTCTGTCTTGAAAATGATATTTAAAAAAAAAAGGTGTGCGACACATCTTTTCTTGTTTAACTATAAACACACACAAAGAGACACAAAATTTTCAACTACCTTTCTGCTTCTTCTGCTCATCAGATCGCACCAACAAATCAAATCACAAATTCAACTCATGGGTAATTAATTCTTATTTATTTCATCATAAATAATTGTTGATTGTGACTTTGTTTGACTCTTTTTTTATGATGTTGATGATGTTGATTGATTGAAATGAAAAAGGTGATTTTTTTTTTTCAGTTGGATCTGGAATGTGAATGATGGAATTATTAGTTGTAATGAAGTTAAATTTTTATAAAAATGAAATGTGTGTGTTTATATTTTGGCTATACATATATGTTAGTATTAGTTAGTTAGTAAATATTGTGGTGTTTGTTTCGGCTAATATATCTGGCTTATTGGCTTATTTGGTTTTGGGCTTATGTTTGATAAGCTTACTTTTTGTGGCTTATTTTGAAATATTAATGTTTGTATAAGCTTATTATGCCATAATAAACTTATATAAGCCGAAAAGGTTCAAAATAATCCATGAAAAGTAAGCTTATCAAACATAAGCCCAAAACCAAATAAGCCAATAAGCCAGATATATTAGCCGAAACAAACACCACAATATTTACTAACTAACTAATACTAACATNGGGGGGGGGGGGTGTTTAAGCTTATATGTGGGGCTTATGAGCCTATTTGAGACTTGTGGGCTTATGTAAGTGTAGCGTAATATGGTAAACTTATATAAGCCCATAAGTCTCAAAATAAGCCTCGGGGCTTATGAAATATAAGCCAAAATCAAATAAGCTCATAAATCATAAAACATTTATATTTTTATTTTTTATTTTTAAAGAAATGTGTATGCTTATTTTGGCACTCCATAAGGTGCTGTTATTGAAATGTTGACTTTAGTCATGTGATGGTTTGAACTTTGAATTAGGTGTTATTATGGATGTGATAAAGTAAGGTTCAAGTTTTACGTAGAATATACATGGTCTTAACGTCATTTATTACCAAGACTCGAGGTTTATTCAAAGTATTTATGGCTCGGGATTTATGCGAGTAATTTGAAACTGTTGTAATTGAAATGTCGAATTTGGTCATGTGAAGACTGTGATGGTTTTGAACTAGGCGTTTTGCGTTAGTAAGTGTCAAGTTTTATGCGGAGTATGGTTTTTGGTTCGGGGTTTATGTGAGTTGTTAGCAACTGTTGTAATGGACATAAGGTGTTCTAGCTTAAGTGTTGACTTTTGGTCATGTGACGATTGTCATGCTCAGGTTTAAGTGATCTGAATGATAAAGTATGATTATGTTTGTTCGGCTCTTACGTCATTAACCAGTAGCTATTGTCATGAAAGTAACGTGTTTTAATGAAATGTTGACTTTGGTCATGTGCAAGTTATGATGTTCTGTAAAAAAATATTGAGGTTTGGTCTGAACGTCCCTGATTAGCATCTGTTGTGTTGCAAATAAGTTGTTGTAATAAATTTTCGTATTTATTCATGTGCATAGAGTAAGATATAAGTTTAAGTAAGAATAAGTACACTGCTTCGGTTTTTATATCTAATTAGGAACTGCTGTATTGGAAATAAGGCGTTGGAATTGTAATGTTGACTAGTTGTTTCTTTTTTTGTAGATAAAGAAGCAGGTTGCTGCTCCACCCACCTTATAGAAGGAGATGGCACATTCAATGCTGAAGGGCTCGATAATTTTATCAAGCAAGTCAAGATGGCTGAATGCGGGCTTTCGTACGCTGTCGTTGCCATCATGGGACCTCAAAGCAGTGGTATGCTTTCTATAATCCGTCAAAAAGTAAACTTATTTCACAATTCTAAACCAAGTCATTTATCCCGTAGCTATGGTGAATCGGTGATACATTAACTTCTAGTGTTATCCTTTTAGCACCCCATCTAAGTGTTTGGAAAGTTATTATCAAGATTGTGTTACAGTTTTGAGTTCGTGTTTTTGACAGGTAAGAGTACGCTTCTGAATAATCTATTTCACACAAACTTCAGAGAAATGGATGCTTATAGGGGAAGGCATGTATCTATATTGCTCGTTATTCATTTACTTATCTATCTGCGGATTTATTAACTTACTGCATTGCCATTTTATTAGGTCACAAACCACCAAAGGTATTTGGATGGCAAGATGTGTCGGTATTGAACCTTGCACCATAGTAATGGATCTTGAGGGTACTGACGGAAGAGAGCGAGGAGAGGTTACTACTTATTATTTGAACTACTCTGATTATTTTGTTGTATATGTTGTAGTTTATCTTATCAAATAACATACACTCGAGATTTATAGTTTTGACTTTTGGGGCCTTGTGAACTTTTTTAGTTATGTCTAGCTCCAAAGTCTTCATTAAAGTTTTAGACGGGTCCCTACCCTATAAATAAGGATATAGTTTTACGGTGATAAATTTATGGAAGTAGATAAACAGCTGCATCAGTGGTTTCTGAAGTTTAATAAGTTTTTTATGCTTCTCCAGGATGATACTGCGTTTGAAAAGCAGAGTGCTCTTTTTGCCCTTGCTGTTTCCGATATAGTGCTCATAAATATGTAAGCCCTCTCGTTGCCTGATATAAAGTAAGCAAATACGAGCTTTATGTAAAACTTAATTGCTTTATTTATTTTGTTTGGCAGGTGGTGTCATGATATTGGACGAGAGCAGGCTGCAAACAAACCTCTTCTGAAGACTGTTTTCCAGGTAAATTACCCTGTACATGTATTTTAGCATTTGCAAACTTTAGTGCTAATGGGAAACTTTCAAACTTATACTCATATGTATTTCAGGTTATGTTACGACTATTTAGTCCACGTAAAACAACTTTGATGTTCGTTATACGTGATAAAACGAGGGTAAGTTTTCTCTTTTCTTGACATTATTATTGGTTTGAAATGAAAAATTTGGATCGTGTTTGATGTAATTGTCCTATTATTTCTGTATAGACACCTCTTGAGAATCTAGAGCCCGTCTTGAGGGAAGATATACAGAAGGTAAGTATTGTTCTTTGTTTTGTACCTAAAAAGCTAACACTGTCCCGATGCTTATAATGCTCTGTTCCTTGCTCCAGATATGGGACTCCGTTCCCAAGCCTGAACACCATAAACAGACTCCTTTGAGCGAATTTTTTAATGTAAGATATCATGTTATTCCTATTGTTTTCTTTTGGATATTATTGTTTCTTAAGATTGGAAATATGCTTATATGACGTTATAATTTCTTGTTGAATTTTCAGGTATTAGTTGTTGCCCTCTCGAGTTACGAAGAGAAAGAAGAACAATTTAAGGAGCAGGTGCGCTAGACATTACTTGTTGATATCTTAGCAATTAGCATACTATATTTCCATATTATACTTCTTTTTGAAATTTCAAATAACGTCATTTTGAGAGCATACCGTGGGACCGTGTCTTTTTCGTTATTCAGGATTTTGATCAAATTCATATATGTATCTTGAAAGTTATGGATATTTATCAAGTTCATTAAAGTTTTTTAAAACATATTGTAGCATTTGTCATTGGCACTATACATGTTCTAATTTTTTAATTTTTTTTACTGAAGGTGGCTAGCTTGAGGCAGAGGTTCTTCCATTCTATCGCACCTAACGGTCTAGCAGGAGATAGGAGGGGGGTTGTTCCCGCTTCAGGTTTTTCCTTTAGTGCCCAACAGATTTGGGAAGTTATCAAGGAGAACAAAGACCTTGACTTACCTGCTCACAAGGTAAAATATCAATAAATCAACTTTGTCGAAGCTTAAAAAAGTTCGCACATATTGTGTGGATGTTAACGTTCCTTTTATTTTGGCAGGTTATGGTGGCCACCGTAAGATGTGAAGAAATTGCAAATGAGAAGTACTCATCCTTTGTAAAGAACGAGGTACGTCTTACAAACAACTAATTGGAATCCTGAAATACATTATATATTAAACGAAGTTTAATATTTAAACAGGATTGGTGTGAATTAGAAGATGCTGTAAAATCTCATATTGTGCCTGGCTTTGGAAGGAAGCTTACTTCAATGATTGACAGTTCTTTATCCAGGTAAACAAAATTTACCTCTTTGTTGCATATGTTTCAAAATCAATTATGGTGTCCTGATAACATACATTTGGCTTGGTTTTAAATCAAGATATAAAATTATAAATCGAGATATATGTTATAGGGTATTTAGGTTTTCCCTGCCTTAGTTTCCTTGTAATATGTGTATATACCTATATACCAACTCTATGCCGTTGCTGTATTAATAATTTATTGCTTTTACTGCTTTCAGTTATGATGAAGAGGCTACTTACTTTGAAGACAGCGTTAGATCTGCCAAGCGAAGGCAGTTGGAAGAGAAGTTGATTCAAGTAATATATCGTCATGATTGTCAAAATTGCTCAGGCGATGTTAAATAAATTTCGTATTTGTTGTACTCATTGATTGTTATCTTTTTATTTTCCAGCTTGTTCAACCAACATACCAATTGATGCTGGAGCACATACAATTAGAGACTCTGGATAAATTCAAAAAAGCACTTCTTGATGCTTTGAGTGGAGGACAAGGGTTTGCAGACGCTGCTAGTGAATGTGCAGGATCATTCATGAGACTCTTTGATGAACAATGCAAAGGTACAGCAATCCATGTCATTTCCTCAAATAACGTTTATGTCTTCTTTACATATGAGAATTATGCAATCCTTAAATGGTTCTTGTTAAGTGTTTAAATGCTGGTGTAGTATGTTTAGTTATGAACATTACATGTATCATCTGCATTAAGGTTAGAGGTGGCCAAATGGGTGGGTTGAGTATGGGTCAAAACGGGTAGCTTTTCGGTACGTGTCAAAATGGGTCTGTTGGATATGATTACAAATAGTATATTATGACGATAATTTATTTATTTATTTGTTTATTTATTTATTATTTTTTTTGAAGAAAATGATTTTAAATAATTTGTGGTGTGTTAATAAGACACTTTGGGGCACTACTGAGTACTGACCTGTTTGACCATTTTCCTTTAATCAAAATATTTTAATTTTAACTGTTTGACTCGTGAGAGATCATAAGCCACATATAAGTAAAAATGGATCAGAACTGCCTCCTGTGATTGTTCTATATTGGATCTCAATAACTCAAGCATGCTATTGCTTATTTTAAGCTCTTATGAAAATATTGTTTGATATCAATGTATTTGTTGTTATAAGCTTTTCCTGGGCCTTGTACATTTTAATCTACAGATGCCACCATTAAACAAGCTGATTGGGATTCGGATAAAGCAAAGGTTAAATTTTCACGGGATTTAGATTCACATATTGCTGAAGTTCAAAATGCCAAGCTATCTGAACTAAATGCACAATTTGAGGTAATATTTATTTGTGATTCATGATCGAATTCTTATAATCTTCTTAGATGAATCATTCTGTCATTGAATCATACTGATGAAAAAGTTTTCATGTGTAGTCAAAATTGAAAGAGGCATTGGATGGACCTGTCGGAGCCCTACTAGAAGGAGGTGGTGATGATACATGGCCTGCAATTAGGAAACTGTTTCATCATGAAACTAAAGTAGCTGTTTCTGAATTTTCCATTGCACTTTCTGGTTTTGAGCTGGATGCACAAGTCAATGAAGAGATGCTTGTAAAACTAGAAAATTTTGCTAGAGGAATAGTTGAAGGGAAAACAAAAGAAGAAGCGGCGAAAGCTCTGTACCGCATGAAGGAGAGGTATAACATGCTACTTCTAACTTTATCTATAACCTGAATCGATTTATGTATAATTAAATGGGTCAATATCTCCGTCTAATCGCCACAACGACTCCATTAGTATTCTATTGGAGCCCTAACTATCATCTTCATAATTGTGCAGATTTACGTCCCTATTCAACCATGATAGTGATTCTATGCCGCGGGTATGGACCGGAAAGGAAGACATCAGAACAATCACGAAAACAGCTCGATCTTCTGTAAGTCACCTCATTAGAGAAATTGGTTAAAAATTCATTTATTTTTAACATGTTGCTTATGATCTTGTTTATCTATGTATTTTTGTTTCAGTCTTTAAAGCTGCTATCTGTTTTGGCTGCAATTCGTTTGGATGTAGACGCTGATAAGATTGGAGACACATTAGTCCTTGCATTAGTGGATAAGAAAGACGCTAGTAAGAGTATCTCCACGCAAGACCCGTTGGCCTCAAGCACATGGGAAGAGGTATTATTTGTACTTACGCCAGTACTTTTGGCCATGGTTGAGAATGTGTGTTCTAATCGTACTGGGTTACTGGTATTACTTGACGTAGTATGGATATATTTGGACTTGAAGTCGTGTAAACGCATTATTCGAATATCAATGTGTTGGAGGTGGCACAATGGCTGTACGAGTTGGGTAACGGGTTAAAAAGGGTTTGGTTAGAAATGGGTCATCTTTTAGTACATGTTGAAAAGGGTAGGGCGAGTTGGGTAACGAGTTCTGTTTTGAAACTCTGAACTGGCCATGTTGGTTTGGCTTGACCCACAAACACGTTTTTGTTCATTAATATTTGTTAATGCAATAACTATGATTAAAAAAACACTAGTATGTAAATTATAATCTGAATTTTCAAGCAAAACGATTTAGAAGGCTGTATAACCCATTTGACATAAAACACAACCTAAATCGAACCACTTGCAAGTAAACGGGTTGAGATACATATGTATAGATCTAAGGATGTTAACCAATGAATATGTGCACTCCATCAGCGTACCTGAATTATTACGTGTTTTAATTCTAATTTTTAATTGCCTTTTATTTATCTATTTGCAGGTTCCAGCAACGAAGACACTCATAACTCCCGTTCAGTGTAAATCATTGTGGAGCCAATTTCAAAGAGAGACAGAATATACTATTACTCAAGCTATTGCCTCTCAGGTACTTTTTCTATCAACTCATTACGTCTTAAAAATTTTGTCCCCATTTTAGGTTTTCTTAGTCTTGCCAAGCTCTTTGTTGTTTCACTCTGAACTAAATAGCAACTTTATAATACTTCGATCCTACTTTGCATTGGTCTGATATCATGTCACGAAAAGCAAATTAAAATTTCTGTTGGCAGTTGAAATATAATCTAAATTTAGAAACACAAGAAATTCTTATGAGTTTACACTCTCTTATGATCCTAGCATGTGCTCTATAGTGATACATTCCAAGAAATAAATACAAAACATGGGATGCAGTTTGTCAAACGGGTTGGACAAAAATGAATCCAAAACATTTGTAGGTCCTTTTTTGGAATTTTGTAAACAGTTAAAAGTATGATTTTGAAAACTATAATGTATATATAATGATTTAATACTTTTTAAGCATTTGAATGACTTTTGACCTGTTACTCGTTTTAAATTAGTATACTTAAAGTCTATCGTTACCAATAAAATACAACCTGATTTCATTTCTTTTTATCTTTGCTGTTATGGTTTTCAGGAAGCTAATAAGCGCAACAACAACTGGATGCCACCTCCATGGGCTATAGCTGCCTTGGTTGTCTTGGGATTTAATGAATTTATGACTCTTTTGAGGTTTGTTTGTTTTTTGTGTCCCGAGTTTTTCTTTACCAAAATCCACAATTCACACATGTGAGTTTTCTCTTGCAGGAATCCTCTGTGGCTGCTTGTTATATTCGTCGGTTATCTTCTTTCCAAAGCTTTGTGGGTTCAACTAGACATATCTGGTGAATTTCGCAATGGCATGGTGAGTTGTATTTGATATAACCCAAGTCAACTGGTTTATGAATAAACGGGTCAATATGACCTCCTTTACCTTTTCTCATCTGTTAATCTGTTTTTGGTGCTTGTCGCATATCTACAGCTTCCCGGAATTCTCTCATTATCCACCAAAGTTCTTCCTACCGTCACAAACCTTCTCAGAAAACTAGCAGAAGAGGGCCAAACACCCGCAACCACTGATCCACGAAGAAACCCCTCAAACCAAGCAAACGCATTAGGAAATTACCAAGGTGTAGCATCTTCAACCGCCTCATCTAATGTAACAATGGAAAACGGAACTGAGTATAGTAGTCCCACCAGGCCCGTTAACGGACAGTAGGCCTGGATGTTCAAGAACACACTCAAGGGTTGATATTTATTAGGTGTCGTATTGTGGCTGTTTGTTGTAAGACCCTGCAGGGTGCAGCCTATGACCATTGAGAACCCCTTGATAGCGTCAGCATGTTTCAGGGCACCCAATTGCGGTTTTGATTTGTCTGGTCACGCGACATTCTTTTTGGTCCTGTTACGTGTCGAGTATTTTTGTTTGTATATTGTGGGTATGACCGAAACAGACGTTATAATATTTTTGATTACCCGGGTGTCTGTATTTTAACAAGCTATATTTGTTTTATAGTACCAAACAACACGAAATAAATGATTGATGCATCTGTAAGTTGATACATGTTCGATATGAACCCGATGATTCATACTTCGGTGGTCGTTGTGTGATTGAATACCTTTGTTAAAATTGTGTATGTATATATCTTTCTTAAACCAAAAAATATTACATGTATATCCAAATAATAATTTTTTTTTGGGTGCAAAAGGTAAACTTTATATTATTAAAACAAACTTCATACATCAACAGATTATAGCAATAGACAATCCTATGCTCATAATCAAAAACAAACATTTGAGAATACAACAGTAGAATACACTCTCCATGTCCTAGACTGTTTTGAACACAGAAACACTGCACGCATCTATCATCAGAATGCTAACTTCTGCAGTCCTCATTTACCTTTAAAGCACCATGAACCATCTAGCTACATTTCCACCATATCTACTCATCATAGTCATTCATCCTGCCACCACAATAACCATGACAAGATAGATTTGTGGCCTCACTAGGAACCCATAACCTCTCCACAACATGGGCTATACCACCTATGCTACATTTCCATCTACTACGATGGCTTCACATAGATGGGAACACACACCATGCTGTGAGTACCAACCATTCCTCCTTAGACAGTGCACACTAGGACCATGTAGGTTCATCTTACACACCTCACAATTTCTAGTACCACGCACTATCTCTCCAGCTCATTTACCCAACTCAAATGGAAACTCACTTTATGGAAAATGAGTAAATCATTAACTGCACTAACCTAAATATCCCATTGTTACCTAACAAAGGCCTACAATAGAGCTATAAAGGGAGACAGTAATGATCTAATCATATCCAAGATACAGAGCCATCATTTGAAATGAGCCAAATCATCATAATTCAGTCAATTCAGGCAATAAGAAATGTGCAGATTCAAATCACCTCTGCATAACTGATCATACCAAGTCAGACATATGTAATGCTTACAAGCATACATCAATATTTCAAAGAACCAAGCAGGATACTACATTATGGATATTTATCCACTCCATCCAGAGTGAAACTCAACCCATGGTATTAGCCAACTGCTATTATAAAACCTCAGCCAAACAACCCTTAAAGCATTGCCAAGCATTCAAATAATAATTTTATATATATTTAAAACACCAAATACATGATAATTATAATTAAAATAAAAAACCCTTGTTTTTATTTACAAACCTCACACGCATTATGTATTTTCATGTAGCTTGAAGAGCTTCGTGCTGGTATTGTGGACTTGAAGGAGATGTACAAAGAACAAGTAAATATGTTCGTAAATAAGGTAACTTTTAACTAAAAGCCTAATCTGTACATATAAAGTTTAGTAATATGATTCTCGAAAAGTCGAACAATCTTTATTTTCAACTTATGTTCCGTACATAAAAGTTCGTATCTGCATATCCAGGTATTAAGTTCATCGATTATGTCAAAGTCTAGTTTATTGCGTTTGCACAACAATCAAGTCTAATGAACATACAAAAAAGTCACTAAAGTTTGCGCGAAAGTTATCCTAAGTCAATAAAGTTTCAAAGTTGTCATCCAAGATTCCAAGTTACTGAACTTATCAAAAGCATACACTTCTATAATTTAAGTGTTAATCGGGTAACTTGAACGCATTTTTTTATATGTTAAGTAACATAAATGTCGTGTGTTTTATAAGTTCATTGATATTTACGTATATTCTTATATAGGTTCAGTAGCCACAAAATGACTGTTTCATAAGTTCAGTAACCTGGATGATAACTTTGAAACTTTAGTGACTTAGGACAACTTTCAAGCAAACTCTAGTGACTTCTTTACATGATATCCCTTTTTAAAATACGTGTTCAAAAGCAAAAGAACCATACATCAGTTAAATAAATCATCCTTTTGTAATCAAGAAATTATTGTGGTTACGGTTTGAAAAGATACACCTACTTCATTAAAACTAGACGAGTACCTGTGCATAGCAACGGATTTTCTAGCGGCAAATAGTTATAGGTGTGATATTATGGTTAAGTATTTTATGTAACGTTTATACATAAAACATAAAACAATCAAAATGATGTGTGGAAAGTTCTCTTTTAGCTGATCGAGAAGATGAAACTGATGGTTGTTCCACAGAATCAGAAGGGGGTGTTGCATTATAAGTTGTTGCAATGGGTATTGATGAAGCACGTGTTACCACATCATGGAAGACATGGTCAATAACATTTTTTTACCAATGAGATTAGTGAGTAGTGCAGGTAGTATTTGACTCATGGCATTTCCCAAAAAATTCTGCATATATGATTTAGAATCAGGCTTTCTTTTAGACAATATCGCCTTTAAAAAAATGCCATGATATTAAACGATTTGGGTGCATCAAACCATTTAAGTTTGAATGAATCCAGAAGCTAAGGTGCTAATCTCAAAAGAACCTACCGAATCCTTCTGATTAACTTGGTCGAACAACGTTCACAATAAAAGTGCACATTCCTCACAAGCAGCCGGGTTCTTATATCTGAACCAGAAAGAAAAAGTTGGATAAGAAAGAAACATATGATACACATATAAAGAAAAGATACAACGAAGGGTACAATCGTACATGATAAGCACGATAAAATATGATTCACGATAGCCATATATGTTTACTGCCAATGATAAATGTCAAGAGTTCAGATGCTAATGAATCCTGAAACATGTTATGGGCACCAGCAATGTAACTGATTTTTAGGAGGTTTGTAACGTTGTGTCTTGAGTTTGCCAGCATACCATGGCTGGCAATGGAAAAAAAAGAAAAAGAGAAAACCCAATAACATAGTTCAAGAAAGAATCATTAGCATACTAGAAATCTTGACATTTATCATTCGAGCCAAGTTATTGAAAACATATAAATTGCATACGTGAAATCATATTTTATCGTTCTAATAATCATATCATGTACGATGTAGCCCTCATTCTTGATACTCTATTTCTTTTTTATTAATGTGACATATCAATGATTTCTATCTTATTCCAAAACACCTTATTTCTTTCTGAGTTCAGAGATATAAGAACCCGGAAAACTAGACATTTGCGTGACAAAGAAATGTGCAACACTATTTGTTAATGTGAGACGTTGTATCGACCAAGTTAGATCAGAAGGATATCGGTAGGTTCTTTTGAGGATTTAGCACCTTACAGAGTAAATACATCATCTGGGATTTCATTCAATATCTATGAATCTGAAAGTGCATAGGTCTTGATGCACATGCCTTTATTCGGGCGTTTTTTTATAAAGATAATTCTCTTCCATATGGCATTTTATTATGAAGAGCGATTATGTGTCTTAAATCTGGATCATGAAGAAGTCTCTCCGAAATTTCATCCA
>LBNU01012104.1:75666-95855 GCA_014162995.1 Artemisia annua
CAGTTCACAAGAATTTGAGAATCACACGGAAAAGATGAAAAAATAAAATCTTTTCTATTGATCTAAAATTCCTGAAGAAATCGGGAAGCTGAAAATTATGTGGTGATTTTATGATGCTGATGAAGGGGTTTTTTTGAATGATATTTGTGTCATATACTCTTATGTTGGTATTGAATAAACTTTGAAAGCTTTCCAAAAGTCTTGGGTACAAGACACTTGATAAGGAATGGGTCGTATATCTTGAGGCTGGCCCGGATTTATGAAGCTTAGCATGAGAAATTTTGTTACAAAGTCTTATTTCCTTAATTAGTGGTAAAATTCAAATTAATATTCACAAATAGTTTATATCAACAACCAATATTCACAAATTTACGCTTGAATTTTAACACAACAAATAGACCAACAATTTAATGAATGAGTGAACAATGAATGTGAAAATGACGTATCCTTAACATAAATAAGACCTTAGGCCTCTTAATAGACTATTACCCACAGAAGAGCTGGACCAACTGTGATCACTGATAAAGACTATTAACAACAGAAGATCTTGACTAAATGTGATATCTCATGGAGCATGTAACTAAACCCACTTGACATTTCTTGACGGGTTTTGCCTAGAATTCTAGCCATGATGTATATTTATGGGCTTATGGTAGATTCAAAAGCGCAAAAACCTTTTCATAATAAAGAAAGTGCTCAAAGTGTTAAAGTGGATGAAATTAGAAGATTGAGTCTTTACAGGGTTATAGTTTTAATGGTTCCGGTTCCCGATTATGCAAAAACCTTTTCATAACAAATGAACACACCACCTGAATGAAACACACATACCAAACTCATTCAGACATTATCAAGAACATCTGGTGTGCCTTGATTACACATTACCCCTAACATGTGAGCAATTAGAAAAAAATAATCGTTGTGGAATTTCTTAAAATTGCAGATGATTCGAATCAATCGTGATATAAAAATTAACTAAAAGAGTTACCTAATTGTTGAAGGGCTTGAATTCAATGTGGTTTTTTACATTTTATAAAGTACCTGCAATAAAAAATATGCAATTAAAATCATGAAAGTAGAAACAAAGAAATAAGTGAACACATTTCTTTAAACTTCCTGGCTTAATAGTGGCGATTTTTGGATGATGATGATGAAGGGTTTTCTGAATGATGGTTTGATACTTTGTGCATGAATAAAATCCTGGTGCGTTTCTTAATGCGTAATTGGGGTGGGTTACAACTGGTATCATGAGGCTTACATGAGAAGATTTAAGAAAAAGTCTTATTTACTTAATAAGTGATTAATTCAAAATTTTACGCATGGTCCATTCCAGATCAATATTTCCTTTATTAACCCTAAATGCCCTTTCGGTTTTCAAGGTTTTAACTTTTAAGGGTAGAATAGGCAAACAATATTTTCAACATTTCACTAAAGAGGGCGGAACACCAACCTTCGGCTTCCAATCCCATTTTCTAGTCGGTTCGCTTATATATTGTTGCAACATACTTCATGCTCGCGAGTACGAGAAGTGACAATATCGAAATCATTAAGATAAATATAGTCTTAAAGAAAAACTTGCACATTTAGAATTTCTACGAGATATACACATAAATTTGTATTTGAGATATGAGTTTCTCTTTCTCAAAAGAGTTTCATAAGTAACTGTTTTTTCTCGAGTTATAAATACGGTATCCCACAACTTTTGTATCTGTTCAAGAAGTTAAGTATGCGAACGATACCTCACACATTGTGCGGGAAATACAAGTACAGTAACGAACTTTCAGAAATAAAGTATCTTTTATACAATAAGAGAAACAATTTTGTGCAGAAAAATGAGTGACAAAAATGTTAAAAACCAATATGAGAGCTCAATTGTTAATAAAGATTAAAATTGAAACCAATTTTAATTAAATTGAATCAATTTTATTTTTATAAAAAAAATAAATAAATATGACTTTGAGATTTTTTTTTCTTTTACATTTTGAACATAGTAAATAAAAAGGTTAATTATTTAAAATGTATTATACTGGTCATTTTTTTTATTGTGTGTATTGAACTTATTTTTTTTTCTTATTACATGTACTGTACTTTCAAATTTCGATTATTGTGTGTATTTTATAACTATTCAGCCATGTAAAATGACTATTTTACCTTTCAAAATTTGAAAAAAGTAAGGATAAAATGGTCACAAAATACACATAATAATCGAAATTTGAACTTTAGTGCGCACATAAGAAAAATAAAAGTTCAGTACGAACAATAACAAAGTGATATTTCAAGCAATTAACCTTAAAATAATAATAATAATAATAATAATAATAATAATAATAATAATAATAATAATAAAAAATAAAAATAAAATAAAAAACGTTATATTTTGTAGCCAAAAAAAAGTTCGTTACTTTTTGAGTTCATCGTCACAATCTCTGTCTCAACTATAGGGTTCTTGTCACTCACAACAACAATGGCGCCAAAAACTCAGAAATCCGGACAATATACAAAAATGAAAACCCTTCAAGGGTTTTTCATCATTTTCGATTCTTCACAAAACCCTTCAACAGTTTCAATCAATATCCACTACATCATCATGAGGTCTCTCATTCTTTATAATCCCATCTTTTATCACTTTTTATATATATTTTCAATTGTTTATATAGTTGTTTTTCATATGTGAATTACTATTGTGTGTTTGAACATTGATCTTGTATACAAATGAATGAGGTTTTCCCTGTACAACTTACCTAGGCATAGGGCTAGTAGTCTTTGACTCAAATATACGCGGCGTAAACGCCATGGGCGGAGACAAAGGGGGGTCACAAGGGTCACGTCCCCTCCCCGCGAAAAAAAGTGTAGTGTAAATTTTCTAAAATATATAGAATTTTTTGTAATTTGCCCCCTAAGAACCAATTTATAGTGTAGTTTCTAAAAATTATTAAAATGTGACCCCTCGAGCAAATTTCTCTGGCTCCGCCCACCCTTAGATGTGTAGCTAGTGAGTTTTGAATAAAGGGGGTTTTTGTTAAGCTTATATATGTGCTTATGCGTTTATCTGTTTTCGGCTTATGTTTCTTAAGCCCCATTTTGTTTTGCTTATTTTGGGACATATGGGTTTAAATAAGGTGAAAACTGATAAGCTCGTTAGCCAATGAATAAGCTTAAATGAAAAACCCTCTAAACTTATTAGATTTTACTTGGCTTATATGGAGTATATCATAAGCCAAATATTTTTTGATGGCTTATTTTCCATCTTAAGTCATGTTAAGCTAATAAACCAATAAATAAGAACGAGACGATGAGACTATGAAAAATAAGCCG
This sequence comes from Artemisia annua, assembly GCA_014162995.1. Lineage (NCBI taxonomy): Eukaryota > Viridiplantae > Streptophyta > Magnoliopsida > Asterales > Asteraceae > Artemisia > Artemisia annua. The sequence goes on from LBNU01012104.1 coordinate 78,979, forward strand.
AGTCGAATAAGCTCATTAGCAAAAATCAAAGTAGTAGTAAATGAATATTTGGACACTAATTTTGTGACGGAATGAGTAAAACATATGAACAACAAAAGCACGCCATTACATGGTTAAGTCTCAATAACGACCTATGACAAGTCTCTTTTATTAATTTTGAGATACATTTTTACAACTTTAAAAGGATATTCTTTTATAAGGACAAATAGGAATAGGTGGAAATATCAATGTGTTGATATGTACCCGCCTCGGTAATCCAAAACCCTGGAGGGCTAGTGATTTTTCTTGCTCCATGGGTGGGATTTGCGGCTTGATATGTAGACTTTGGGGTTTACATGGTCATCGAAACTCGGATGGGGTTTTTAATGAAAAAATATATATGAATTGAATTGTTTCATTGCATTCAATTTTTTATTTTATTATTTATTTATTTATTTTAATATGTACAAATCATCTCATATATTTAAAAAGTAATAGCTTTTTGTACATTTTACGAAAGCCTTGAATGCAATTATGCTATTGGTTTATCCCCGCTACATGTATCTCTAATGTGGACTAGGGCTTACGTGTCAATACGAAACCTTCTATTTGTTATCCGCCACCTTATCAAAAATTCTTTTTTGTCTATATAAACCAATAACATTAGCCGCATTCTCTTGTATCTCAACCTTCCGCCAACCACATTGTTGACCTAACCTTGAAATTTCCGCTGAAGAGCAAAAAGTGAGTTTGTTCTTTCCATTTTACTCCCATTTTGTGATATACGGTTTTGATAATGAAGGGCCGCCGCCGTGTATGTGTATTCATTGCTGTAACATCTTAATTGTACTTGATCTTGCCGTTAGTTTTCAATCAATCGATTAAGTTGATCAATAATGGAAGGTTGATGAAATAAGTTCATTTAAAAAACGATCGATCTAACGCTTCTTAAGTTTTGTAAATCACTTTATACCATTTTTGAATTTTGTTGTCATATATGACGATTATGATTGTATAGTTTGTTAATTTTGACGATTGTTGAATACTAGTGTTTTTGCTTAGATCTATAGTATTTGATGGATTTTTGCCGTAATTGCGTTACAGGGTTTTAAACTTAGTAGCATTCTCCATCTTATTCGCATCAAATGGACAATCGTGGAATGCCTGCCCCAATCAACTCCCAAATTCGGTATGTGTGGACATGAAAATAGCATTGTTAAGCATGTTTTTACCTTTTTCTATTTACGTTTGAGCCTCATGATATTGTTTTTATTTGAAATTTATTCGTTTACGTCATCTCTTATTGTGGGGTTGGATATGCAGCATTTATTGCATTGTATATCAAATATTCACTTATTGGTGAAGGGCTGCTACTAACACTTCACCATTGGGTTTGAGTTGATTTAAAGGTTGTTAAGGGTGTTTGGATTTGCGTTTTGAATTTGGTTACCTGATCTAGAGGTTATTGGGGGTGTTTGGATCTGCTCTTTCTTTTAAACTAGTTTGAGAGAGATTTCATTTTATTTACAAAATTTCTCCACCTTTCACAAAAAATGTATTTTTGTTCATTTTTTGGGCTACTTTTATGCATAAAATACGTGTAAGATACTTCTTCATTCGTTCGGTTTTGGTCATTGTACTTGATTTTGCACATCCGAATCATTAAAAGATTGCTTTGTGTTTTAGTTGAAAAGTTTTGTAGACAAAAAGCCAGTAACGCATTTTGTGTTTTGTTTGAGGCATTTTTAAACAGAGCAAAATTCTGATTAATATCATAAAATCACTTCCAAATTTCACAACCGGAGGCCTTTGTTCTCATTTGCTATAACCAATGACCCTTATTAGTATAGGCCAAAGCCAAACAAACCAAAATTACATTTTTCCCCCTTCTCAAATAATTCTAATCTAAATGATGTCACAGGTGTTTGTCCAATAGACGAGTTACACAAAATGCGGAAGCTCCTGAATGTAAGTGACAGTGAATTCCATGTAGAAAATAGATTAAATTGCAAATTGTGTCCCTAACGTTTGCTGATTTTGCGAGAAATGTCCCTAATTCTGAAAATTTTTAGCTATGTCCCTAACGTTTGGACTTTTTGTGAGAAATGCCCCTTAGGCGCTACTGTAGTTGCAAATTCCCATTTTTTGCTAACACTTGTTACAAAATCCCGTTAGTCAAAGTCAAATCGCATGTGAAATGACTAATTTACTCATGTCTTCTTCCCCACTTTTATTTTCTTATGAATTTGCACCACCACCCTCCTTTACCACCACACAACCGGCACCACCACCCTTTACCACCACACAACCACTATTTTTTTATTTTTTATTTTATTTATTACTCGTATTTTTTTATTTATTATTATTTTTTTAAATCTTTGTAATTATCAACACATTTATTCTGACAACTATTTGATGAAGTGGCCTTTTAACACCAACCGGTCTTTTTCTAGCTGGTCTTGTTCCAGCCGGTCTTGCTCCAGCTGGTTTGAGTCATGAGCCAAAGAAGAGTGGAATAAAGAGGAAAAACATGGACTTGCAGACTAATGTTGCTTCAACCATAGTCCCAAATTCAAATGAAAATGGACCCAAGTTGAAAAATATCAAGAGAAGTAATAAAAATAAAGAAACAGGTGTAGCGTGTATCGATCTCACTTATACCAAAGTGCAGCAAGGTAATGAAGAAGTTAAGGGTACTGCTTTTCTTTTAAAGTTTTCACCCGACCTTCCATTCCCACCTAAAGAAATTCTAAATAGAGTATTTCGCAAATATGGTCCATTAAATGAATCAGAGACTCAGGTATTCACCGAAAATATGAGTGCTCAAGTTGTGTTTCTTGATTCTTCTAGTACTGGTGTGGCTTTTTGGGGTCTACAAAACGATCAACCTTTTGGACGGGGTCTTGTTAACTACAGAATTCAGCATCTCTCGGATTCTAAATCCATTATTGGATTCAATACTCCCATAAAAAGTCCACCCCCTGTCATTGATCCACAAGCTACTAGTGGTTCAACCATAATACCAGATTTGGATGGAAATGCTGCTGAAAATATACTCATGGTGAAAACTAAAAGTTTCAATGAAACTCATCAATCATCTTTGAAAAAGATTCCTTTGGGGTTGAAACCGCTTCGAAATGGAGAGACACCTGATCTTGCTGGTATAAAAAAGAATCTTGAAATGATGACGTTAATGATGGAAAAAGCAGGTGATACTTTGTCACCAGCGATGAGAGCGAAACTGGAAAGTGAAATTAAAGGATTGATGAAGAAGGTGAGTATGATGGATGGTTCGTCTTCCTCTTGTCTTGATCGGTGATGTTTGTTTTTAGGATCTTGTCAATGTATTTTGTTTTATGGGGTGACGATATTAGACTGTGCCCCTTTTGTAGTCTCTCTTAGTGATTGTTGTTCATGGTGTAGTTTAAACCAAGAACCTTTCTTTTGTATTGCATTGAGAGATAGCTTGAGTCTTTTGAACAGTTGGATTATGTTAGCGCTTCTACATTAATAGACTTTCTTCATGATTCTGAAATGATATTGTGCAAGGTATAGTTCATTCCTGTTATGTGGTAGTTGGCACAGGATTATAGGTGGTGTTTGGATATGTGTTGTCACCTTTATTATTGCAGTGAATAATTGCAGATACTTACTACTTTTCATAATCAGAGATTGAAATCTTGCTATGTTTCTATCAAACAGAAAATGATGTGTCTACGTAATTACTTTTGACATACATCTGAACATTCCCATAGACGCACATTGAGTGCATAAGTATCAGTAAAAATAAAGGTTTGGTTACATAATGTTTCATAATATTTTGTTAACAAAAAAAAGGTTTGGTTCGACCATGAAAGTACATTAGGAAACCCTTAATTTTTGAGTATACTCTATTACTAGTTTATGTGAGTAACCCTGTATGAGAAAATTGGTGGCATGGAAACGTTATGATAACTTTGGTGTAATGACACCATTTACTTGCTATAGAAGGCCACTTATCTAGATTAGAAATATTATATGTATAGCTGACCTATGGCATAAATGGTGTTGTGGCACAATAGTATTCGAAATCCACTTGCATTGGTAAAATAGAAAAACTGTTGCATCTGTTTGTTTTTTGACAGCTTATGAAGCTGTGCGAAGGAGGAAAGGGAAAGCGGCTGCATGAGATTTCTTCAGGTATATTAATAAAATACAATATAGAATATAGTGTTTGGTTGTGCTTTTGATGTTTGAAGTTGTGATGAATAATATGTTATATAGGCGTCTGAAACTTTTTGATCATGTAAGAAGCTAATTGATAAAATAGCAAGGAAACGAAAAATTTGTAAAAAAAAGTTAATCCTTGCAGCTAGTATGAATTTGATTTTTTGTTCATATGACCATCAACATGATTCATAAATGCAAAAAAAAAAGAGATTTTTTTTTTGTTATAAAGGACATTTTCGTAGAATTTTTAAGTAAAGCGATATAATCATACAAATACAAAGTCGATGGGCTTATCTTCAAATTTAGGCAAAATTTCGAACTAGCAATTCTTTGACTTCTCAATTCCTGCCCACATTTAATCCTAGTTTGTTTATTGTATATGCCGTGTGATGCTAATAAACAAAATATGATTCCCTTATTTCTTTTACAGATATAGAGATAGATATTCCCAGCGGAAGTGAAACCGGTTCTGAGGATGATGCTGGTATGGATTTTTTTGTTGTCTGAATTAAAATGAACTAAATCATACTAAGCATGTATCAAAAGTCCATATTTCATCTAACACAGGCTCATACATAAGGTTATCATGGTAATCGTGATCCCAATAATAACTTTTGCATTTGCAGGTGCTGAATTTGAATACGACAGACAATTGGATGTCGGAATTGTGGTGCCTTTGGAGAGTTTTATCAACATAAACATTGTTGGAGTAACTTTAGATACACATGCTTTACGGACTGTAGCCGGTTTGTCTAGAGGTACGACTCTCTTGTAAAATGGGTATGCGCTTATGCACTAATTAATGTTAGCAAAATAGAGACCCCATATAAGCCTGTCTGAGTTAGACGGAATAAAACATGTTCACTTTTTATAAGTAAATCGATTTATTCTTTTGACGACTATGTAGNGATTCTAAATCCATTATTGTATTCAATACTCCCATAAAAAGTCCACCCCCTGTCATTGATCCACAAGCTACTAGTGGTTCAACCATAATACCAGATTTGAATGGAAATGCTGCTGAAAATATACTCATGGACAAAACTAAAAGTTTCGATGAAACTCATCAATCATCTTTGAAAAAGATTCCTTTGGGGTTGAAACCGCTTCAAAATGGAGAGACACCTGATCTTGCTGGTATTAAAAAGAATCTTGAAATGATGACGTTAATGATGGAAAAAGTAGGTGATACTTTGTCACCAGCTATGAGAGCGAAACTGGAAAGTGAAATTAAAGGGTTGATGAAGAAGGTGAGTATGATGGATGGTTCGTCTTCCTCTTGTCTATGATCGGTGATGTTTGTTTAGGATCTTGTCAATGTATTTTGTTTTATGGGCTAACGATATTAGACTGTGCCCCTTTTGTATTCTCTCTTAGTGATTGTTGTTCATGGTGTAGTTTACACCAAGAACCTTTCTTTTGTATTGCATTGGGAGAGAGCTTCAGTCTTTTGAACAGTTGGATTATGTTAGCGCTTCTACATTAATAGACTTTCTTCATGATTCTGAAAATGATATTATGCAATTCGGTATGTGGTAATAGGTATAGTTCATTCCTGTTATGTGGTAATCGGCACAGGATTATAGGTGGTGTTTGGATATGAGTTTTCACCTTTATTATTGCAGTGAATAATTGCAGATACTTATTACTTTTCATAATCAGAGATTGAAATCTTACTATGTTTCTATCAAACACAAAATGATGTGTCTACGTAATTACTTTTGACATACATCTGAACATTCCCCTAGACGCACATTGAGTGCATAAGTATCACTAGTGTTGAAAAATAAAGATTGCACGGGTGAAAATATGTATGGTTCAAAATGTGTAATGTTTGGGGTTGGTTTCCCATGAACACTTTCTCGTTCAAATATTCAGGAACCTTATATAGATACTTTCGTTTTGTGGATGACATATAATGCAGCATTCAGTGAACGTCTTAATTCTGAATAAAATGCTAGGGCAACTGTCAAAAATGTGTCCTCGTTCAACCCCTAACTAAATCGATTCCGGCGATGACGCAGGTACGGACTTTTCGCTGTCTTAACTAAATCGTTTTAAACAAGCTTATACATAGGGTTATAATGGTGATATCTATTTGTTTTTTGACAGCTTATGAAGCTGAGCGAAGGAGGAAAGGGAAAGCGGCTGCACAGGAGATTTCTTCAGGTATATTAATTAAATACAATATAGAAAATAGTGTTTGGCTGTGCTTTTGATGTTTGATGTTGTGATGAATAATCACATAATAAGTTATATGGGCGTCTGAATTTTTTTGATTATCTAAGAAGCTAACTGATAAAATAGCAAGAACACGAAAAATTTGTAAAAAAAGGTAATCTTTGCAGCTAGTATTAATTTGATTTTTTGTTCATCTGACCATCAACATGATTCATAAATGCAAAAAAAAAAAAAAAAAAAGGAGATTTTTTTGTTATAAAGGACATTTTCGTAGAATTTTTAAGTAAAGCGATATAATCATATATAAATACAAAGTCGATGGGCTTATCTTCAAATTTAGGCAAAATTTCGAACTAGCAGTTCTTTGACTTCTCAATTCCTGCCCACATTTAATCCTAGTTTGTTTATTGTATATGCCATGTGATGCTAATAAACAAAATATGATTCCCTTATTTCTTTTACAGATATTCCCAGCGGAAGTGAAACCGATTCTGAGGATGATGCTGGTATGGATTTTTTTGTTGTCTGAATTAAAATGAACTAAATCGTACTAAACGTGTATCAAAAGTCCATATTTCATCTAACACAGGCTCATACATAAGGTTATAATGGTAATCGTGATCCCAATAATAACTTTTGCATTTGCAGGTGCTGAATTTGAATACGACTGACATTTGGATGTCGGAATTCTGGAGCCTTTGGAGAGTTTTATCAACACAAACATTGTTGGAGTAACTTTAGATACACATGCTTTGCGGACTGTAGCCGGTTTGTCTAGAGGTACGTCTCTCTTGTAAAATGGGTATGCGCTTATGCACTAATTAATGTTAGCAAAATAGAGACCCCAAATTAGTCTGTCTGAGTTAGACGGAATAAAACATGTTCACTTTTTATAACTAAATCGATTTATTCTTTTGATGACTGCAAATGCTAGTAATTCTTGGTTGTATATGTCAATTTGATGCTGATGAAAGAATGTACGTTGTTTTTTTGTTACAGAGTTTAAAATTTTGAAGGAAGGTGGTACTCGATCTGAAAGTGAAGCTGCTGAAGGTACAAATTATAACTAATTTTTGAACCCTTTGAGAGAAATTTGGATGAGTTTAGATATGTTCGACCCAGTTGATCCATTTCTTTTTTAGTTTATTACATGCTTGACCCGTTGGACTTCAAATACATGTAAAATATTTGACGCAACTTTTTTGTCTAATTTCAGCAAATGTATATTCATTTGGGTCATTTTGTGTTCAGAAACCCTTAAAAGCTGGCATTTCGAAGATGATAATTCTTTAGATACAAATTTCAAATAATTTTATGTTTTAAAAACTGACATATTTATATATAATGTTGAATGCCCGGAAGACCGGAACAGGACAATTTTATTAAAATACTGCTGTTATCTAAGTTTTAAAATTTTAACATATACATTATATTGATATAATGTGTTACTATCTGTTTTATAAATCATTATGTTTTATACAAAATGATAATAACATATATACGTAATAATAGTAATGTTAAAGTTTACATCAAAAGAACACCTTTTTTATTCATAAATTATAACACCGGCAATGACTGCAAATGTAGGTAACAAATGAAGATGGTGTTGATGAAGGTGCTCAAACTGAAGCACCTGATGCTGTTAGAGGTACATTCTTTTATACATTTGATATCTGCTGGTATACTATTTTGCGTCCTACAAACTTTTAGTACGAAATCGTAAATTTTGTTAGCAAATTAGAAAAGTCTGTGATAAATTTCACCAAGAGAATCACTTGAGTAATCATGGAACTAATATACTAGAACTCCTAATACAATGATATAATGATGATACATTAGTCATATAATACTATTTCTTGTTTTCAATGGAAATGTTACTCGATCAGAAAGTGAAGCTGATATCGGTATGAATTTTAACGAATAATTGTTGTCTATGAAGTTAATTTAGGTCAGTCTAGATGTTATGAAATTGGCGGGTCAGGAAGGTTGGGAAATGGGCCTAAATGGGTAACAGTTCAGCCGGCCAGGTCGTATTAGGTAAAGCTTATAAAAAGTACCTTATTATTATTCTCGTTTTATTCATTAAACTTTTTGGTACATTTGAGGCATTAGAAGATGGTTTGACGCAACCTTAACATTTTATATATCAATGTTTGTTACCTACATACGAGGTCAACATTTTTACATAAAGATGCTTATTATTACTTTAAAAACGATTTTTGACGGTTTTTTGGTTACATTACATAATGACCTAAACATCACACAACCATCTTTTAACGACTAAAATGAACAATAAACGTACAATGAGTCATTGACTAAATCGGGACAAATGAGAAGTGTGTTTCTATGTTATGCATTTTAACCGTTTTAAGATTATAAAAGAAGACTGAGCCATGATTTGTTTGAGCAGGTAAATTCATTGATGATTCGGGAAGAACCATCAGTGACACCGAGCACAGAGATTCTATGCCTCGCCCATGTGTATCGAGCCGTGGACGCCTATTAAAACCCACTCTTAAGCTACTTCAACTGCCAAACGCAACTGATGCTCCTACTGGCAAAAGTACTTCCTGGTCTGAACAAAAGCAACCCAAAAGGCATCGTTTAAATGCCATTATCGCCCGGGAAATATCTAGCCAACATAACTGTCTTCAATCTGGTGTGGCTAACTCTAATGGGTTAGGTATTAGTGTTGAGGGTGGTGTGTCTGAGCCAAGTGGGTCAGGGTCTGTGGTGGGTCAGGACGGTCGAGCGAATGGTGTGGCTCATCAAGCGCTTGTGGTTAACCCTGATGGGTCAGGGGTTGGTGGGTCTGGGCCAACTGATCCAACATCTGCGGAGGGTCAGGCTAGTGAGGTGAATACCGTGGGCCATCAGTCGGATATGGTTGTGCCATTTCTTGAGCCTATGGTGTGTGTGACCAATCGGAACCCCATGGACCTCACAATTGAAGATGCTAAGAAGTACATGAGAACCGAATGAGTTCAACCTGGAAAGTTTGCTGATAGTTTTTTCAGTCATTGTTTGCAGTTGTGGGTTTCTTAGGACATTATTTGGTGCGGATGTTTAACGTTTCTGATTTTGTTTCGGTTTTTAGAGCAAGTCTATGTTCCTGTCAAACTCATTGTTATTTCTTATTAGGCTTTATGTTAAGAAGAATGTAATGTATGCTAGGAAATTAGAAAGAAAATCACATGGTTACAAACATAGAGAACAGTAGTACTTTCTTTTTTTGTATCCATCGGTTCTTTCAGTCGATTAATGTTGTCTGGGTGATTATGATATTTAGAGTAAACTGCACAAACCGTTAGTTTGGTTTTATCGATTTTGGTCACTAGTTATTCATGTCAGAAGCCATTGGCTATTTTGACAGGGATTATCCCTAAAACACTATAGCTCTAGTGAAAATTATTTGTGATTTCAATTAAAAAAAAAAAAAAAAAAAGAAAAGAAAAGAAAAAAGCCATGAATATTAGAATGCGTGACTATAAATCATTCTTACCCTTCTCATTTTAATTGTTCTTCTGTACGGATCCCTTCCCACTACACACATACTAAACCTTCTATTATCGTTTCGTTAGTTATTTTGTTTTAATTGGTACCAAATATCCGGTAAAATATATTAACATAGGGCATACAAGATGCCGCCGTTCAATTTACAAGTTTCATCTCAAGTTTCACACATTGCTATCGAAATGGGATTGGACGTGGTATTTGTACCTTTTCCTTATCAAGATGGGTCAACAATGTGGATTTTTACCTGGTCTTATGGTATATATCTAGGTTTATAGAACTATTATTCAATGATTTTTGCTAAAGGAAAATTTTTTAAAAACTTGTTAATGTGAAATTTAACATAGCAGCAACCAAACACAAAACTTATGCATGTCCCAAGAAAAAAGCTCAAGGATTTAATTGTGATTAAGAACCGGTCATTACGTTATCATCCCTGCAATCTTAAGCACTCGGCCAAAGCGTCACTTTTGTAAATTTCTTTATATCCTTTTTATTTATACACTTTTCCACTCAGAATATTCAAAGTTTCACAAAAAGTTCATGAAATTTTACACAAAGCCCTTTCGTTCACCTTACATAGTTTTTAATCAAACTTGAATGTACATAGGTATCTGTTCAAAGAGTGATAAACTTTCTAGTCATGCTGACATTTTCGACCTTTTAGATGCTTACTATATCAAGCATGGTTGTAATAAATTAGTATTCAAGGTTAAGATAAAACACGAGTTCTCATCTATCCTAGTTTGAAACCCTGCTGAGGAAGGGCTTTGAATTTGGTATACAATATTTGATTTCTTAATTAACCGGTAATTAATGTTCCTTAGATGGTCTCTGGGATTGCTTATCAAAGTGCTAATATAAGAGTATTTACAGTTTGGTTGAAACTGCTTATTTTTTTGTGTTATAAAAAGTAAATGCATAGCATTTTCGGATAAGGAACTGATTGTTTGGGAAAGCCTATATAAACCCGCAGCTGTACAAAACACAACGAGCCTGTTTGGTAGGGGCTTTTTGGGGGGAGCTGTTAGCTTTTTGTTACAAAAATAATCTCTTCTAAAATAATAGCACCGTTTGGATACATTAACTTCAAGCTTTTATTTCAAACACATAGCTCCTAAATGAAAAGCTGATTCATGAAGTTTTTTAAATATCTTGAAGCTGTTAAAACTTTAAATTACTAACATACCCTCCAAACATTTGTTTATAATTATAGATATCTCCTTTTATGTCATTTTACATCTTATAATTACATTTAACAGCTAACTTACCAAACACCAGATACAGTTTGTAGCTCATGTTAACAGCTTTGCAGCTTATAGGTTACAGCTTACAGGTTACAGCTTATAGCATACAGCTTACATCTAATTTTGCCAAACATACCCAACATGGGGAAGTGTTTGGAACTTATTTCGAATAAGGAAGTTGTTCTAAACGAAGTTATTGAAACAACTTCAATAAGTTGAAAAGCATTAGCTGTATGGCAACACAGTAAGGTGTTTAAACAAGCTTACCCAGACACCAGTTAATTGAATTTTGATATAGATAGTAAGCATTTTTTAGTGTGTGGACTGTGGACGGAGATAAAAAGCTTATGCTTATCAACCTATATAATATAATCTGAAAAACGGAAAAGGCTTATCAGCTTATTGCGATACAACATAAGCGAATTCAAACAGTACTTATACCTATATATTCCCAAACATCCCACACATGACAAACCAAAATAAAGAGAAGAGAATTAAACATATGAGCAACCAAACACCAAAATTATGTCCCAAGAAAAAGTGCACGGCTTTATAATAGATATCCGATCATGTAGACATTCAAACAAGCTAGTGGACAGTACAACAATTACAAGTATTTCCTTCACACTTTACACATACTAATTTTGACTTTGGAGGTTGTAGGGTTTTCAGATATTTTCACATTCATCATGTGAACAATCTCCAGAAGTAAGAACATGATAAGAAGGTTCAGCTCCTGCGCCTGTTGCGCAAAAAAAACAATACAAGATGATTTTAGACGGTAAAATAACAAGCAAATGAAATCAGTGACTTGTTTTTAATACGATTGACAAATGTGAAATGTCTTACCAGTAGCACATTGGGGGCAATCTTTTTTTGTGAAGCCAGCCATACCCATCATGAAGTTTGTAGTTATTAACATGCAAAAGAAGAAAAAACAAGCAAAGCTTTTTTCCATTGTGAAAAAAAATCCAAAAAAGAAACATAATGTTCTAACATCAACTGATCATTTCTCGAAAGATCGGCTTGTGCTGAAATTTGATGGGTCAAGCACTAACCGATTTCTCGATAAATTACTTCGATAAACGGTTTAAAAGATCCCAAATAATCCAAGAAACAAAAGTTTTCTAGTAAACCAAGGGAAGATTTCGATAAACTATATCCGTTATTCTCGATAAATAGTAATTTATCGGAGAAATGTTTTGGAGAACACATATATCGAGCAATCCTATTTGGTGAAGTGAGATGAACGAGTTTGATCTTTTTGATGGTATCATTAAGTTAATGTACGAAGATATTAAATAAAGCATCTCGAAAAACAAGATTTAAGGATCATTCGATAACTTATAAGGTTCCGATAACCTAAGTTTTCGATAAAAGAATCCAAAGTTTCGAGATTAATACCCCAATACGACGACAACTATCCTAGAAAGTCGAAGTATTTCTTTCTTATACCAAGAGCAGAAACAACACCCACTGAGTAAGCAACCAAAAACATCGCCATAATAATCGAGGTTTCTCCGCATAAAGAGGGTTTTAAGGTCTTCGATAAAATTCGGGGGTTTAAAAAAGAAAAGGGTTTTTTTCTTTTTTTCCGATAAATGGGGGGGGTTTTACGAGGTTTCGATAAAAACCAAAGATTTTTTTTCTCTGGAAAAAGTAAATCCTAAAACGAGTTTTAATCAAGATTCTTGGTACACACTTAGCATCTCAAAATGAAAATGAAATCTTAATGAAATTGGCAAACTTGAACCTTTTTAACAAAAATTATAATTCCGATAAGCAAAGTACAAGGTTTGTCACCGAATCTTGTAAAAAACCCAAAAATCTTGAAACTTGTTGTCATTGTTTTGCCTTTCATAACACAAGTTTGTAAATCAAATATGCTTGTAAAAACACAAAAAGAAGCAAGAAAGTTCACACTCTTTTTGAATCTAAGAGAAATACAAAACGAGTTTACTGGTTCGGTATCATCACAAAAATCAAACACTACACCTTCCTAGCGATTGATACCACTTGTTAGGGTCACCCAAATGACTTAAGTAAACACAAGTATTCAAATGAAAGAAATGAGATGAAGAAATACGACTTGCCTCTGAATTAGATCAATAATGAAGATGAAACAGAACAAATAAGTTTGGCTCTAAGATATGAAATTAGTACAACCAAAATGAACAGCAGTTATCCAATTGTGTCCTAATTTTATCAGGATAATAGGGATAGTGGCAACACTTCACACTCCCACATACATGTCACACAAAAATATAATAAAACCACGACATATAAAACAAGCCACGAAAATACCAAATAAATAATAAAAAAAACCACTATATAGGATGAGATCAAATAAAAAGAGGTTTTTTGGTAAAAAGAATAGAAGAGTTTGGACCCTTGATTTAAAATCAATCGGATGAGATAACGTCTTAATCCTAATAACTTCTAAGGGTTTAAAAGTAAATTTTACCAATATTATTATTCTAACAACCTATTTAATAAAATTGTCATTCCCTTTACTGTTTCCTCTTTGTACCTCCACCACCAAAACATGAGACATTCTATTTCTCCAGTGTCCACTGTTAAATACTCATTTTTTTTTTTCTCTCTTCTTCAATTTCAAGAATGCTTGTTCGATCCATTCTTTCAATCCATTCTCCTATAAAATACACATATAAAAATTAGGGTTTTTTCATAAACTCCGTGTAATTCAATCTTGCCAATTAAATTCCACGGTTTTTTAAAAACCAACACTTACAACTTGTGGGAGTTATAAGCCCAATTTCAAATTATTCCAGAATGGATCAGATTCCATAATTACATTGGGGATTAAAAACTCCAAATTTCCCAGCAAATGTCACTCGATTAATAATAGTGATAATCAAGGTATTTATTCATTATGTTTTTGTAAGTTTTTTGCAATTTTAGATTTTTATGTGCAATGTGACTCAACAGATTAGTGTTATCATAAAGGTCTTTGATTCACCAAATTATTGGCTTTTTGAGTTTAATATAGAAATATAAATATTAAGATATAGATAATATTAAATAATAAGGAAATATTTTGAATTTTGTATTGTCAGTAGAAATTTCAAGCATATTAGTGTAAGCATATTAGTGTAATTTTGGGTTTTTTCGTGACCTCTACAAGTATCTCAATTCAAAGCAAATAGCATTGCTTAGTTTTATTGATATATAAATTAGTGATATTAAGTTTAGTTTTTTGAAAATTTTATTACTATAATTTGCATGTACTAAATTAATGTATTATCTTAGTTTTTTTGTGAATTTCTACAGGTATATGATTCACAAATTATTATTTTAGTTTAATTTGATATACTAAATTAAGTGGTTACCTTGATTTTGTTTTTCTGAATTTTTGTATTTGTACTAAAAGAATAGATGCATAAATTAGTGTGTTTCTGAAGGAAAAAAAAATCTATTAGTGTCTTTTGATGTAAATTTGTATTTTAGAGTAAATTGATGCACAAAGAGTATTAATATTTGTTACGGTGAATAATTTACTGCTTATACCAGTGTCGATTTGATGCAAAAATTTATTCGTGTGTGGAATTTGATGCACAAATTAGTATTATATATGTTACGTAATAACTCTTGCCATTGATAAGTGTGATTTGATCAAAACTTTATTCCTGTGTGGAATTTGATGCACAAAATTAGCAATTATATTTGTTTACAAGTAAATAGCAATTTGGCATTATAGTCACAAGATTTAGATAATTTTTTGTGTTGATTTTGAATGGACATGTGTGATCTCCTCCACACAGGAGGAGGAAGAGATCACAATATTTGTGGCTCTAAGAGTTCCACACACAGAGTGAACCGTCGAAAATGAACCACGGATAGTTTGATCAATCATGTTATCAATGCAATTTAATTTACTGTAAACAAATAAATGCTAATTTGTGCATCAAACATTCACACAGAATAATTTTTGATCAATACACTTCATAACGCAAATTTATTTACTGTAAGCAATATAAGTAACATATATAGATGAACTATAAAATACTAGTCAGCTCGCATTCAAAATTTCCACACTGAACTAAATATTATATTTGATAAAAACACTTAATAATCCGCAAGATGTTGTATTCACGGAGCTCAGCCCAAAACTGAATCAAATTTAATACTAATTGCTTCCGCTCCATCAAAATTACATGTCTAAATATCCACAATTTAGAATAATGAAAGACAACCTGAAATAAGTAGAAGCATGAGTCTTAAATATATTTTTGGCGCTTCAGCCGTAAAACGACGAACTAAATGATATGAATCATATTAGACTAAACGGCACTTTTCGCCACTCAGCATCAGAATGGACGAAATGACAAATATCCAAGAAATACACGAAAAAAAAAATAATAACACTAATTTTATATATCAAATTACACTAAAAGTTAAATTTGTGAAATCATTACTGTAAAATCACAAAAAAGGCGCCACCCCAACTAGAAATCATTCAATTAACATCAACGTTATAGTAATACAAATTTTCAAAAACTAAACTAATATCATAATTTATATATCCATATAACCTAAAAAGGCAATTATTTTGTGAATGAGATACTGTAGAGTTCACAAAAAACCCCAGAATACACCTAAATTTTAAGTGCTTTACACTAATTATGCTTGAAATTTCTACTACGAAATACAAAAATTCCAAAAAACTAAACTAATAACACTAAATTATACTTTTAATTAAATAAGAAGCAATAATTTGTGAATCAAAGACTTATATAACCCTAATCTGTGAGGTAGCAATTCCAAAAAAATCTAAAATTCGCAAAAAACTTACAAAAATGAATGAATAAATACCCTTGAAATATCACTATTATTAATCGATGAATTCTGGGAATATGGAGTTTAAATCCCCAATTGTAATTATGAATCGATCACATTCTGGACATAATTTGAAATCTGGGCTTAAATCCACATTGGTAACGTGATTGGTTTTAAAAAACCTAATTGTAATGAAGATTGATAACGGATTGAAAAAACCCTAATTTTATAGGATTTTATAGGAGAATGGATTGAAAGAACATGGATCGAACCAAGCAATCTTAAATTGAAGAAGAAGAAGAAAAAAAAATGATATTTACCAGTGGACACTGGAGAAAATAGAAAGTGGTTTGTTTTGGTGTGGAGGGTAAAGAAGAATAAAGAATGAAACAATTTATTAAATAGGTTGTTAAGAATAATAATATTGTAAAATTACTTTTAAACCCTTAGGGAAGTTAGTTAGGATTAAAGGTTTAACTCAATCCCAATTGATTTTAAATCAAGGGTCCAAAACTCTCTTATTCTTTTTACCAAAAACACCTCTTTTTTAATTTGAATCTCATCCGCTATATATATATATATACTATATATATATATATTACTATAGTATATATAGTATATAATACTATACGTATACTATTATAAGGTATTATATATATATATTATATATAGTATATATCATATATTATATATATATATTCTACAATTTGTGATCATAAAGAATAATCATGTTTTGAAATTGTGTTTTGTTTCTTCAGTTACACAATTGAATGGTTTTGATCGATTCCCAATAATAGTGGATTGTGGAAATAGTGTGAAACTAAATATTGATTAAGTAACTTTTTTTTTTTTTTTTTAAGAAGGCTTATAAAGTACCCAGCCTCAGGTTACTACATGTTTTGTATCTTCCAAATTCTACTTTTCCACTTATCAATCAGTCTTAAATTAGCA
>LBNU01012106.1:6057-20054 GCA_014162995.1 Artemisia annua
TTTTGCTTGTCTTTTAATAACATGTGTAGCCAAAATTCTTCTTGTGTTTGCTTAGATCTAATGAAACCTAACTATTAATTATTGGTTGATTGGTGTGTGTTGTTGTTTGTTGGGATGATTGTTCCATCAATGTTAGGCTCAAGAAAACTGGCCAACCTCCTTTATGGTAACGTGCTTGAACGTCTTGGGAAACATGTAGCCAAGGCATACTAGGCTATTAAGGTAGTATTTAACGCATGAGCCACTGTTTACAACCCCTATGGTTGTGCCGTGCATGGCATAGGGCGAGATAAGAGCTCATAGAATTGTAGAGATATGTATGCCACTCCATGAGTTATTAGGAATACACCCTTCATCCACACAAGTAACATACATATCACTTAACCGGTGAACGATAAAGTAAACACAACTTTCTCCATATTGTTTTCACAACCACAATAGTTTAGATATTTATTTTATTTTAATTTGCAAAAAGTAGTAAACTTGGGTTAGTTGACTAGCAACTAATTCCGCCCTTCTTCCAAAACCGAGATTTTACTTGCTTTCCATAAAATATAAAAATACAAAAAGAATCTTCCTTCCACCCTTAGACCTATTAGAGTAGTTTTTCTATCCTAACGAACACTATTCCCTGTGATAGAACGATCAATCCCCCGTACTTACCACTATCCTATACTACATCGGTCAGGTACACTGCCTGGTGGGGTTGTAAGCCTCTTGAGATCCCTTGAGAGGTAAAACCTGTTGTAAGGTTACAAAACCACGCATCAATGTAAATTCACCTCCTCTATCTGTTCTTAGCATCCTCACTTTCATTCTCATTTCCCTTTCTATCTTTTGCTTAAATTCTTTGAATGTACTAAATGCTTGGTCTTTCGAAGTCAGAAAGTAAGCCCACATAAAACGTGTACAATCGTCTACTAACAAGAATATGAGTTTCTTGCCTGAGTGTGTTGCTAGACTAATAGGACCACAGAGGTCTCCATATACTAAGTCCAACGGGTTCTTTGATCTGAATTTAGCTTGGTTAGGAAATGGTGTTCGACTGTGCTTTCCTAATAAACATGCATCAAAAATCTGTCCGGCATGGTTTATTCATGGTATTCCTTCCACTAGACCCTTCCTAGTCATCTTGTTGATATCGTCAAAGTTCAGATGACCTAATCTAGCATGCCATAACCATGCTTGGTTATCTACGTTTGCTAAGAGACATATAGGTGTGTCTATCTGGAGTCTAATACTGTAAAGTCTATTCTTAGATCTTTCTACTTTCATCAACAATTTCCTGCTCTTATCATGCAAAGTCAATTTATTTCTGTCCATTATGACTTTACAACCTATTTCTGTAAGTTGTCCTAGACTTAGTATGTTGCTCTTGAGGTTTAGTATATAATATACATCCGATACTACCTTCTGTTCCTGGTTTCTACAACCTAACAATATAGAGCCTTTTCCTTTTATCTGTACATATGATCCATCTCCAAAACGTACTCGTCCTGTTATGCTTTCATCTATATCCTTAAAATGACTCTTAGTTCCCGTCATATGGTTACTTGCACCATTATCTAAATACCATATGCTGTGATCCTTTGAAGCATATTTCCCTGGTTGAATTTGGCCTTCATTCAACAACACTTCCTCGTGTTCAGTTTCGTGCATAGTCATTAACAGTGATGGTTCATCATCTTCTAAGATAAGGTTCGATTGTTCCTGAGCTGTTGATGTTACTCTACATTTACTCATAAAATGTCCAAGTTTATTACACTTAAAACATCTTAAATTACTCAAATCCTTCTTATTTGAATTCCTATTAGTGTTTCCCTTATGATTTGAGTTTCCTTCTTGTGAGTTATTTTTATATTTATTATTTCGCCAGTTTCCTCGTGAATGGTTTGATCTACCTCCGCGTTTACTAAATCGCTTTCCTCTTCCTGAGTGTTCACCGTGGGCGAATAGTAAATTCTCCTGGCTTTCAACTTGACCTCCTTTCCGGAGTTTTATTCTTTCCTCAAACGCCTTGAGTTTTCCAGTGATCTCATCTAGGGTAATGTCGTCTAGATCACTAGTTTGTTCTATGGATGCTACTATCTGAATGAATCTATCGGGTGTGGAGTCTAATAGTTTTCTAACTATAAGTGATTCATCTAATGTTTTCCCTAGTTTCTTTGCCTTCGTGACATAGCCGTTTAACTTGTCTGCAAATGCATCCACCATCTCATCTTCCTTCATCTGAAGTGAGTTAAATCCAATCATCAATGATTGTAACCGTGCTTGCTGCACTCTATCTTCTCTAACGTGTCTTTTCTTTACAGATTCCGTAATTCCTTGGCCGTCTTACAACTTGCTACTTGTAAAATTACATCTTCGGTCAACGCTTGATATAACAAGGCCATTGTTGCCTTGTTTTTCTTATCATCTACTTCTGTGTTTTCCTTAGGATCTATTGTTTCCCACAAACCATGTGCTTCTAGTATAACCTTTATTTGTATAGCCCATACCGTGTAATTTGTGTTTTTCAACTTAGGGCATTGGTATTGTGCAATAGGTGTTAAGGGTTTCACAATATTTGATGTGTTGTTGTTGTTAGACGTTTCTTCGGTAGTCATCTTATAGGTGTTTATTATCTTCACCTTTTAGTGCGTAAGGATTTTATTCTTCCTAGTATGGTATCTTTCTATTTGTAGGAATATATATATAGTTTCCGGGAATCCTAGTAATACGGGATCAATAATAGTTTTTGGGATTTCCTAATAGTACAAACCAATATATGTATAGTATTCTAAATATAATTGAAATCCAGAATATTTGTAACTTGTGACCTCGTTATTTTTGTGAATACAAGATGTATCCCTTGCCTCGTTAGTAAAAGTTGTTCACCAACGTTTATTGATATTCCACTTCGCTCCTTCTTGTTTCTCCTTGCCTCGTTGCTTTTCCTTTTCTTCCAATTCGACTCCTAACTTCCACAATCCTTTCGGATTTGTTTCCTTTTTCTGGTTTTGCTTCGAACCAAAATGAAATACCAAGGTTTCTTCTCCTTTATTGTTGTCGAATTGTTGTTGTTGGTTTTTTTGTACCCAACGAGACTAAACAATTTCCACAGCCTCTTTCTTTTGTTGCTTTCGGATTCTCCTTGAATCTTCAACCAAAGTCTCGGCCTCCTTGTGTTGTTCTAGTTTGTTGTCGAACTTATTTATATTCGACACCAACAAAACAAAAAAACTTCCTAGTACCACACTACATGTTGCCTTCTCTTTGTGTGTTGTTTCGATCTCGGTAACTTTGAAATCTAAACGCTTTTCCTACACACATCTTTTGTTACCACGCCTTGGTAACCCTTGTCGAATCAAAAACAGTCTCTTCGTTTTCTGATTTCGTTCCACTGAACCAAAGCAGTCCTTCACTTGTTCCTTTTCTCGTTGTTGTTGTTCTTGTCTCGTACCGACACTAACTCCACACTAACCTTTGAGTACTCATTCCTTCGTTCTACGTATACGTTTTTCACAACAACGTTTCCTTGCTTTGTGTATTTGTTTCAAACCGGTTCTTCCACAAAGTCTCCACTTCTTCCTCGCCACCAATATCGTTTGATGTTGTACGCTTGCAACTTCTAAAGTAAAATAGATCGTGCACTATCTCTTCTACGTTTCTCCTTATTCAATCTCGTTTGTTTTCCTTTGGAAGATAAAGAAAAACAGAAATGTGTTCCTCGCTAAAAGAAAAAAAAACGTGATGTTCTTCTTCTTTTCCTGCGTCCTAGTTTTGGCTTCTCGTTGTTTTTTTGTTACGCAGAAAACAGAATCGTTTCGTGTATAACTCCTTGCTCTTGATGCCAATTGTTGTCCCAACTCTCGCTATATTATAAGTTGCAAAGTAATCGAATGAATAAGTAAATATGTCTAAAATGGATTGTCTAACCATTTTGTTCGATACATTTCATACATATATATAAGGGTGTGAATCGGTGTGAAGAACCGATGCATCCCTTCATTTTGTCTTAACCGAATTAACAAACTATTCGGTTATAAAGTTTCTAAGTAACATGTTTGGTCCTTCATGTTTTAACTAATATATAATAAGCATAAGATAAAGATTATCGGGGCGCAATTTACACCTTTTTGGAACCTAGTTTAAGAAAAAATAGCTTCCATTTAACAAAACGTCTCTTCTTAATTCACAATAATGTCATTTTATATATTCGCCCTTCAGATATTCACAAATATCCGAGTATTACAACTACAAACACATCCAAACACCATCTTCTATAGCTCATAATCAAGCTGATTATCTAACTTTGATTATTAAATATTATACACATACAAATACTTTAATCACATACACCCCTTTAGGCCTTAAAACTATACTAAAGAATGTTAGTGAAAATGATGATCTATTCGATAACACATTAACACACAATCCTAGGTTGCACATATGAAAGGATGACCATCTCGAGCATTGCAATTTATTAATTCAGGAACAATACAGATAGAATGGCTGGTAACTCAGTCCGATTTCTATAAAAGAAATTGAGTTTAACTAATACAGTCTACAGTCAGGGTAGTAAACAATGTCACAAAAAACATCCACGTCATGAAGAAAAGGAGGTCTCCTTTGCCCATTGTGTGTTTGAGTTTCAACTGGCATTATAAGAGTAAGATCATCCAAGACTATGGTACTCATAACCACTCTCTCCTTCGGGCTAGAATTTTAGGGTAATTTGAAATATCAATTCGTGTTAGAAGTGAGAAAGAATGATGCCAACAAGTGAAGAATACTCCAAACAAAGCAACCTTAAAAAACTTTTGGCAATTGCCAGTCAGAATCTCATTAAAAAGTCGTTGTCAATGTTTCTTTGATTATAAAACAATATTTTCTCAAAAGAAAATCCTTATCATAGAATTTACAACCACGCATGAACTGCAAACAATATAACACAACTTGCAATACTGATTTGAAGTTTAAGTGAGAATTGGGAGGGGTCAGAAGCAGTGGCGGAGCCAGGAAATGTGATCACGGGGGGCATCGACTAAAAGGTTAGATAATAGGGGATGTCATTTCTTAGAGTAAATTAAGACAAACCGGGTCGGGTTTAATAAAAAGGAACAAAAGTGCTATATTACGATGCAGTTAACATTAATTAAACAAGTTTAGGTACCGATAAAAAAAAATCGGTTGATGATTTTATCTAGAAAAATTCAAATATCAAGTACGGGAAAGTTATATTAAAACACTCACAATTTTATTTATGATTTAAACCAACGGTAGGCGACTGTCATATCGTAACATAATCATAAAAAACATTTGAGAGACTCTGTGCTAACAAACTAAAATGAAAAGACCTATATTGTTAATAAATCATGCTAAAAAATAAAATAAATGTATAACTTTCACACCTTTGAAATTCTGAATTAAAATACTAGCAGTATGGTACATTTTAGTATACCCACTTCGCACTTGTACGTTTTCAAAAAGATACATAATTATATTCAAACCCAGTGGCCCACTCCCCACAATCCCACCCCTCACAATTCCCCATGTATCTTCTTCTTCTTCTTCTTCTTCATATTTGTTGACTGAAAAACCACCGGAAAACATCTTATTTGCATTAGACAACACTCAAAATTGATAGCAAGCTTAAAACGACGAGGGCACTTTGATTTTATGAGTGAGGGCACCGGACTTTTTTTCATAAATTTTACTTTTTTCCTATTATATTTTGTGTATCTTCAAGAGCTTGGTTGGGGGCATCTCCCCCCACTACTACTAAGGTGGCTCCGCCCCTGGTCAGAAGCAGGTTGGTGCATAGCTCTAAGTTGAATGCAATTTTACCCCAAATTCTATAATATTTACGCAACTCCTGTCAAAATAAATTGGCCCATTCGTCTATTTCTTTTTTTACCAGTTTCAGCATTAATCGCCACTTGCTTCTATCAAGGCGTTATGTCAGAGTAGAAAAAGAGTTTTTAAACAAATGATATAGATACCTCCTCACAGTTGACGTTAGCAGAGAAGTAAAATGACAGTTCTAATTTCACTAGAAAACAATTTTGTTACATGCTAAAGTGGATTTCCAACTATAAACCATATTATTCTTGATTTATTTTTCTGTTCCCAGCTTACCAAACTGCATTTACGATCCTACTAGAAACACTAAACTACTCATGGTCAGAAATTGTCGACAACGAATCTGGAATCCGATAAGACATTGTCAAAGAGGTTTAAGCTCTAGTAATATTAATTCATGTCACCGTGTACTTAATTACATTATTTCTATTTCAATAAACGTGTTATGCGTTTATATCTTTGCTTTATCTCTTTCTCGACCTGATCCATGTCATTTAAGTTGTAGCTATTGCCTATTTGTATGCAGATTAAGCAGCATGTTATGTTGCTAAATGCTAATCATGACACAACTAACTTGGTCTTCTCATTGATATATATTTAAGGATCCCTAATAATACTACT
Organism: Artemisia annua; assembly: GCA_014162995.1. Taxonomy (NCBI): domain Eukaryota; kingdom Viridiplantae; phylum Streptophyta; class Magnoliopsida; order Asterales; family Asteraceae; genus Artemisia; species Artemisia annua. The sequence continues at coordinate 12,523 of LBNU01012106.1, forward strand.
AGCTAATAATAAATACTCAACAATAGCTTGAAGCCTGCAGAAACTGGTAGCACAGATCTCCATGAAGGGTCAAAAAGTCACTCTAATATCAGGGATGCAGTACATAAGAACAAGAGAACTACTAGGAATATTAAAAGTATCAACAGCTGCTTTGAAGGAACGTGATTCCTTAAACAGTGAACTAAAAGAAGAAACATCCTGCCTTAACTAGTACGGCATCAACACTAAACCACTAAAACCTCATTTTTCTTAGAGGAAAAAAAAATCTTTATAGTGGTCGAAACTCAGATTGCAAGTAGTTTTTACCTGACCTAGCAAATCAGGTATGTGGAAAGAGGTAACTTATCTAATGATTCAGAAGATACTTATTTCCCATGAAATACACATGCAAAGAGAAATATCTTTCAGGCTACTAGAATAACCCAAATGATGACAATGCAACTGTAAGTTTAACTGTCCAAAAAAACGAATTATGGTCAGATCCCCCCCTCGATTGTTCAAAGAAGTTCCATAAAACAAAAATAACATGTGTTTCATAGTCTTAGCCTCTTAGGCCTTAAAATACTTACTACTGAACAATTCTTACAAATGCCACAAAACAAAAATAACAGAACTAGATACAATATATTTTTATATGGGGCAAACATAATCACTCCTCAAGGACGAGGATTCACATCACTGCCAACATACTTTAAGAGATACAAAACGTCATCATGGTATAACATGTTATGCATATTTGGAGCTCATAAGAAAAATCATTGATACGACTAAAAATTTAGTTACAACCCAACTAAAACAAGACATTCACAAGAATAGCCTGGACTACACTCTACGACTTTAAGATCATCAAACGAAAAGTCTATATACAATTCAAGATCCTCATTAACGCATACATGAAAATATAAAATGGTAATGAACTTTAAGCAGGTGTTCACTCAAAGGAATGAACCTTCATAATGTCTTCATGGTTCTCCACCATGAGCGGAACAATCATTCACCATAAGGGGTGAATTGGGTGAATCATCATAAGGGGACTTTCCGACCCATTCCATACGAGGTGAATCGGGTGGTGAATCATATGGGGACTTTCCGACCCATTCTATACGGGGTGAATCTGGTGAATCATCATAAGGGGACTTTCTGACCCATTCCATACGGGGTGAATCGGGTTGAGAATCATCCGAATCATAGGGGGACTTTCCTACCCATTCGATACGGGGTGAATCGGGTGGTGAATCATCCCCGCTATGATCATAAGGGGACTTTCCTACCCATTCCATACGGGGTAAATCATCTCCCCTATCATTAGAGACCCTTTTCATAGGAGGTGAATCGTCCCCCTATCATCGATCCATTCAACTCCACCCATACCACTCCTTTTTACTCGTTCTTGGCGTTTTCTTTTACCCATCTCGATTAATTTAGGTTAAGATTGTGTTTTTATTGTCATTGATATTATTACTACGTATGATGTATATATAACCATGCATATCGACCGACGTTTAGTTTTAGTGTGTTTTGTTATTTTCTTAATATTAATTAATATACACTTTGTATAAATTTCGATTTAGCTTCTTTTTTTTTTTTTTTTTTTTTTTTTTTTTTTTTTTTTTTTTTAAATCCATATAATTTGTTTAAAGTTTAACAATTTATTAAACAGCTTTAGACTGTCGAGCGTGCAAAGCTTTTGCGTAAGTCACAATAATAAAGTTTTGACATAAGTTGCACTAACGTGGTTTTCACATGAGGATCATTTAGTAAATATTTGTGTAGTTTTATAAAAGCAATTATAAATAAAACGTGTAAAACCAACATAAGATATAGATCGAGATTATTTAATGATAGCAAGACCAACATTGCCACCTTCAGTTAGGATGTCGATTGTAAGAAAACAAAACATCCTAGTCTGCTGAAGCTCAAACAACAAGTTGAAAATAGAGTCAAACCGAAGCTCAAAACCTTCATCATTGAGAAAAAAATGTTCTCATATCATGTTCAGTATGAAATGAAGTCCAACACTGGAAGCCTATTCGGTACCACGAGGCAGAATATGGTGGCAACCAAGTTAAAACAAAATGCTACGGAGTAAAATGTGTATGTTATTATAAGGTTGCTCTTTTAAGCTTTTTAATTTATCTTTGCTTAATTAAAATTATATATTCTTTTGAATAGCGCTTACCAGTGTAATTCATCTAATAAACATGACAGATGGATAAATATACTTTGTTGACAACAATATAATGACATAATATCATTTCTGCAGGTGCGTCTATTAAGCGGGTGGCAAGATATAGAGACATGAGTTTTATGACAAAATTGTATTCAGTTAATTATCTTCTGGAATCGATGATAATTGTGACAGTATTATATATAATAAGTCGTGTTAATATACACAATATGTTTTTACGTTTACAATACATGTTTTGCTGACATTTATTGTTTGAATTGCAGACAGATTTGATTCAGGTTGCTATTGATTGAAGATGTCGTTAGATTATTTCCAGACCAGTGAGTGTTTACTATGGTTCAGGATAAAATATACATCACACCTCTTGTGAAGCTATAACTATGACATTTTTGTTTGTGGGCTACAACCAATTCACCAGACACACACGCCTGATCAGGTCTCCTCCGAAGCTCAAGAACAATGTTGATATTAAGAGAACATTCAACAATTTTCATTAAGCACGAAGGCAAAATGGTGGCCATAAAAGGGTGATACATTCACTCGATGATGCATATATTTAAGTTCCTTAAATGAAACAAATTCCTTGTAACTACCGTACCATGACATGCTAAAAGACTTCACAGGACATACAAATGTTGAAAAGGTCAGACTGACAAGATCTAAGAAAACAACAATAAAACCAAGGGAGCAAAGGGAATGGACTTTGGCACATCATTCCTTAGCAGGACCCTTCTTTGCAGCTTCGGCGGCTGCTTTTTCAGCTTCAATCTCTGCAACAATAGTATCGATTTCAGCTTCCTCGAGTTGTCGGAGTCCCTCCTTTGTCATGACAGCAACCTCTATGTTCTTACCTCCACTCTCAACGACCTAAGTTTAGTAACACAAATAAAAATAAGTTTTATTTCAAAATGAAACATCAAAGATATATATGTACTACTGTAGGTGAGTAGGTAATACATTCTTGCATAAGTAGATGGAACTTCCAACAACCATCTATAATATTTCCATAATGACCAACTGTAATGCTCCTCACTCCAAAATCTAAGGGAGTATTCTAACATGATAATGTCAAATCAGGTAAAAGGGTGGTCAGATTGTGTTTTCAAATTAATCTTAAGTTCAAGCAAGCATCTTTTAGTGCTTAAATAAACATAACATGCTTCTGATTCTCATCATTTAGGGTCAGATAACTAGTTTAAATAAACATAACATACAGCAACAAATATATCTGTCCAAAAATTTAAATTTAAATTACACATTTACACCTTTTTGGAACCTATTTTAAGAAAAAATAACTTCCATTTAACAAATCGCCTCTTCTTAATTCACAATAATGTCATGTTATATATTAGCCCTTCAGATATTTGTACAAATATCTGAGTATTACAACCGCATACACATTCAAACACCATCTTCTATAGCTCATAATCAACCTGATTATCTAACTTTGATTATTAATATCATACACATACAAATACTTTAATCACATACACCCCTTATAACTGTACTAAAGAATGTAAATGAAAACGATGATCAATTCGATAACACATTAACACATGCAATCCTAGGCTGCACATATCGAATTGATCATCGTTTTCATTAACATTCTTAATTCACAAAATGTCGCAAAATACCTCAAAAAGGCCGAATTTGAAAGAAAAGTACCCGTATAAGCAAAAAAAATTGTTTGCTACCCAGAAAAATAAATGGTGGCAAGTATGGTACCTTTTTAAAACATTTGCCCAAAAGTCATTGTCAATGTTTCCTTGATTATAAAACAAATTTTTTTTTCAAGAGAAAATCCTTATCATAGAATTTAAAACCACGCATGAACTGCAAACAATATAACACAACTTGAAATGCAGATTTGAACTTTAAGTGAGAACTGGGAGTGGGGGTCAGAAGCAGGTTGGTGCATAGCTCTAAGCTGAATGCAAATTTACCTCGAATTCTATACTGTTTACGCAACTCCTGTCAGAATAAATAGGCCCCTTCTTCTATTTCTTTGTTTACGAGTTTCAACATTAATCACCACTTGCTTCTAACAATACATTATGTCCGAGTAGAATAATAGAATTTTTAAACAAATGATTTACAATCTCCTCACAGTTGACCCTAGCAGGGAAGTAAAATGACATTTCTTATTTCTAGAAAACAATTTTGTTACATGCTAGTGTGAACTTCCAACTATAAATTGATATTATTCTTGATTTATGTTTCTGTTCCCAGCTTACCCAAAGTGCATATACGGTCCTACTAGAAACACTAAACTACTCTTGGTCAGAAATTGTCAACAACAAATCTGGAATCCGATAGACATTGGCATAGAGGTCTAAGCTCTAGTAATCCATGTCATCGTGTACTTTTACATTAACTTCTATTCAAATAAACTTGATGCTTTTATATCTTTTCGCTTTATCTCTTTCTCGACCTGATCCATGTCATTTAAGTTGTAGCTAGTGCCTATTGGTATGCAGATTAAGCAGCATGTTATGTTTGCTAATCATGACACAACTAACTTGGTCTTGTCATTGATATATATTTAAGGCTCCCTAATAGTACTACTAATAATAAATACTCAACAATAGCTTGAAGCCTGCAGAAACTAATAGCACAGATCTCCATGAAGGATCAAGAAGTCACTCTAATATCAGGGATGCAGTACATAAGAACAAGAAAACTACTAGGAATATTAAAAGCATCAGCAGCTGCTTTGAAGGAACGTGATTCCTTAAACTGTGAACTAAAAGAAGAAACATCCTGCCTTAACTAGTACAGCATCAACAGTAAAACCTTATTTTTCTTAGAGAAAAGAATTTTCTTTTGTGGCAGTCTGCAAATAGTTTTCTATGACCTAGCAAATCAGGTATGTGGAAAGAGGTAACTTGTCTAATGATTCAGAAGATACTTATTTCCCATGAAAATACACATGCAAAGAGAAATATCTTTCAGGCTACTAGAATAACCCAAACAATGACAATGCAACTGTATGTTTAACTGTCAAAATAACGAACTATGGTCAGATCCCTCCCTTGATTGTTCAAAGAAAAGTTCCCTAAGGGGCTTAATATTTTACGCTTGTGATGGTGAAGCTATGACCTGATCAGATGGACCAATAATCTGTTACCTTAGAATAACTAGACAAATTATTTCAGATTAACAACATTTAGACTTAAAAGTTAATACTATCTAGTTCAGTGAAATGACACTTTCTTTGGACAAATGAGACTAGCAACCAAGGTGGCAAAAAAAGGCCCCACGAAATGATACTATTGGTGGATAAGAAGACTTGTGAAATGATAAAGTTAAGTCCTAGTATTCTCTAACAAGTGCCAGCAGAGAGAAAACACAGAATACCAATAAACATGTGAAATAAAGATAGGCAAATGACTTATCAATACTTACTTCAAGCAGAGCTCGGATGGTAAGTTTGATAGTTTCTTGACCAGAGGTCTCCTTATAATTTTTCTCCAAAAATTCCCTCATGGAATTGGAGTTCCTGCCAGTGGCATTAGCTTTCCACGCAGAAAATGTTCCTGAAGGATCAGTCTGATACAATGATGGAACATTAGTATAAGGATCAAATCCTACAATTAGGGTTGAAAGTCCGAACGGCCTGACTCCACCACTTTGGGTATATTTCTGTTGAAGACCTGCAATGTAACGTGTGATATACTCTACAGTTACTGGATCCTCAACAGTAAGCTTATGGCTCTGGCACTCAATCCTAGCCTTGTTAATAAGAACACGAGCATCTGCTTTGAGTCCAGCACAAGCCAATGCAATGTGATCATCCAGGTTTACAATTTTCCTAACTGATCTGCAAATACAGAAGAAAAGATTCAGAAAGGAACAAAGACTGCACGTTTTCACATTATCCTATAAACTAGCATCATGGTAGAGCCGTACAGGGTATAACTATCCCATAATCAAATAGATGTTATCAATGCAAATAAGATAAGAGGTTGGTGAACATGAGAATACAAACATTATAGCCATAAACATTCAGTAAGACACGTTTTTGTACAGCTGTAGCTCAAAGATATAATACTTCAAAACCTATTTCCAAAACTATTCTTACCCCTCTAGTTATCCAAGGAAAAAAGAATATAACCCACTGGTGATCATTCTATAATATAAACTTAATGGCACAGGTGAGAATTCAATTCAATTTCTCAGTGACTTTACTATGGTACCTGGCCACCGGATAAGGAATAGTAGTAATATTTTTTAGTTAAGGACACTGATGGTTTTAGGAACAACTTATTCACTGCCACATAGCCGGGGTCCAAGGACCCACGCGGGGCTCTCAGTCTTATAGGCTTGGCCCATATAGAATTTTAGCCCCCAAAAAGTAGCTTTAAGTTAACTTACAGATGAATACAACTCCTATATAATTCTTACATCAGATTCATGCATAACATAACCTTTATAGTTTAGCCATGGACATAGCCCGATTTCTCCAATCATGTAATACACTTCAACCTTATCTCGTTTCATTTTTCAATGCTAGTGTGTGTAGGGGGTGTTTGTTTCGACTTATAAAGATGGATTATAGCTTATTTGGTTTCAGGCTTATGTTTTATAAGCTCACTTTTTATGGCTTATTTTGAAACTTTTCGGCTTATATAAGTTCATTATGACATAATAAACTTACATAATTTCAAAATAACCCACAAAAAGTGAGCTTATAAAACATAACCCCATAACAAAATAAGCTATAAGCCGAAACAAACACCCCCTTTTCGGTTTTTTTCCACCAAAGTAATATTAATCAATTACTCTTAGCAATCCAATTTCACAACTAACAATAAATTATGGTTTCAACAAATGCAATTAATAATAGTAAAAGCTTAAAAAGTAAACCTAGAGTCTTGAAGCTTAACAGTAGACTTCTTCTCAACACCGAGAACAACGATATCAGTACCGCGAACACCGACAGCAGCGTTACCTTTTCGAACAGCTTCCAAAGCGTATTCAACTTGGAACAAATGACCATCCGGTGAAAATACAGTAATAGCTCTGTCGTATCTCGCCATTTATGATGAGAATCAGATTATATAATTTAAGGTTTTCGATTTGTTGAACTGATTTACGTTTTTTGATTGTGAAAATGGTGAGAAAAGTGTTTGGTTTGGTTTAATAATGGGGGATCTGTCGACTTATTGAGCAAGAAAAGAAAATCATGTTTGGAAAAGAAACAAAGAGACCCCCTTAGGTTTTTATAAACTTACTTCTTAACCAAAAGAGAGTTTTTTTTTTTTTTTTTTTTTTTTTTTTTTTTTTTTTTTTTTTTTTTTTTTTTTTTTTTTTTTTTATATTTTTTTTTTTTTTTTTTTTTTTT
>LBNU01012106.1:43249-60478 GCA_014162995.1 Artemisia annua
AAAAGTCTTGCACCACCTTTGCATGAAAAGAAATTTTCGTGCCTTATGATTATGACTTGAGCTTATTTGGGTTTTGCTAGCTTGTGAGAGCTTTTGTTTTGTTTGTTTTAGCTTGTTTGCAAGTTTTAAAGTTGTTATCTTTAGCTTTTTAATCTTTATTTTGAGTCTAAACTAGCTTTTTATTTACAAGCCCTAAAAATATGTTTTGCTTATTTTGATTAGTTGTGTCTTCTATAGCTTATTTTGAGTATTGGTTTAGCTTATTATTGAGTCTAAATAAGTTTTTATAAAGTTTTCATAAAGTCTTTACGTAAAAAAATTCAGTTCGTAGCTTTTGAGGGTTTAATAGCGAGTATGCTAAAAAAAGAAATGTTCCTAGCGAGTTTGCTTGGCTAGGCATAGCGAGTTTGGTACCTTCAGGGTACCTAGCGAGTTTAGTTTTCTTTTCCAGCTAGCGAGTTTCACTTCCATTTGTAGCGAGTTTGGTGTCTGTAGCCATAGCGAGTTTAGTTTTCTTTTCAAACCTAGCGAGTATCATGTTCCATAGCCTAGCGAGTATGGTTTGTAATTTCATGTCTAGCGAGTATGGATGTCTTATAGGTCTAGCGAGTTTGTCTTTCCATTTGTAGCGAGTTTGGTGTCTTTAGCCTTAGCGAGTTTAGTTTTTGTCTTTAGCTAGCGAGTTTGGTCAATTAGTTTTATATAGCGAGTATTGTTTTCTTTTTCCATAGCGAGTATTGTTTTCTTTTTCCTTCTTTAGTCTTCGAGTCTTAGTCTTTTATTGTCGTGTCTTGTTTGTTTCTAAAGCCGAGCTAGGCTTATTTGCACTCCATCGTTCATCGAGTGGAGTTTTCTTTTATCCATTTCTTACCGTTACTCTGCCGAATTTTCTTTTGAACTTTTTAACTTAGTTTAATTTTCTTTCGTTAATTAAATACAAAACAACAAAAACATTTTCTTTATTTCGTTCTTAGTTTAAACTTTTATTTCCTTTTCGCTTCACTTAGTCTCATGTTTTCTTTCATAGTTAAACTTATTCCCTTTCTTATTGTTCTTTATTTCATTTAAATTTTATGCAAAACTTTCGTAGTATAACTAAAACAAATTCAACTCTTTTCAACCCATTCATCTCACATAACTCACGACTTGAGTGACTAGATCAATTTCAACGCTCGTTGGGACAACGATCCGTGGTTTACAAGCTTCACCGCTTAGTTTTGCTGCAATCAGCAACCTAACCTCAGTAATGAAGGAGAGGTTGACCAAAATGTTGTGCAATGTCCAGACAAACGTTTTGAGTCTGAGCCCTTACTTGATAATCTTATGACTGAAACATCAAACCAAACTCCTGAGTCTGAGTCTGAAAACATGCTTCTCAAAAAGACCATTGCCCAGTTTCAAAAAGATTTTTCAAAACATGATGCACATTGCATCTCACTTGAACTTAAATTGCAAAACGAATCTCTAACTTCGGGCAACAATGGTCAGATTTTAATTGAACTAAGTAAACGTGTGGATACATTAGTTAAGGAAAATGAGCTTTTAAAAGGTCAAATTCAAGCAAAGGGGTTCGTAAATGCTGCATTGCAAAACAAATTAAGAAGATTGACTGGCCAGAGTGTGGATACTAAGTTTGCAAAACCATCAATCTTGGGGAAACCGCCTCTTCAAACAATCAGAAAACCATCAGTGGTTAGACAACCAACTGCATTTAAATCTGAACGACCCAAATCTTCAAAATCTCGGTTTGTCCCCCAAGTTGTTGAGATTAATCATTTGACAAAACCAGTCACTCCACATTCCTGGCCTAAGGAAAATGCATCTGTTTCTGCTATACCTCTACACATGATTATACCTGGCTCATCTAGGATTAGTTCGAAAATTATGTCTAAAACGAGCATTAAAAGTAAAGAGTCTTATGACAAAAATGACATGTGCAAGAACTATGATCTAGAAAAGGCTAGGAAAAAGGCACTGCTTCAAAAAGATGGAATTCTAGGTTCAAAACCTCATGTGATGCCTTCCACTGTATTGCAAAACACTACTAGTAGTAGCAAACCAAAACCTAAGAGTAATCAACAAACTAATAGGAATTGGATAGCATCTAAGAGTAGTTGCTTAAAAAATCATGTTGTAGGTTCTTTAAAATATTTTCCAAAGGGAAATTCACTTGCAAAGGCTCAATTGACTAAGAAAAACAAACCCGTTGAACCAAAAGCCATAAATCAGAAATCTAAGAAGTGGATCAATATAGGACATAGGTTTTCTCAACTAAGTGATGCTCCCACATTTCATTCCGCTGCACCTAAGAGGAAAACATCTCCTAGATCTAACCTTAGGTGGGTACCCACGGGTAGAATTTTCAAAGCGATTGGTCTTAGGTGGATTCCCACAGGAAAGATTTTAGATATTTTCACCAAAACTAATGTGAAATCCACAGAATCTATCCCTGAGGCGAGAAAGCAAACCATTGATATTGAGTGTTCTGGTGTCAAGAAGATAATTGACACTACAACTTTATGCTTCTAACATCCGGAACCCAATTACACTTGGGGATCCCTGTTCTCTGCTTTGTCTCTTCTTTCTTTCTTTGCAGATTTAACAGGGATGGCTTTCGTATACTTCAGTACGAAACCCGCACTTAAATGATGGCTTCGGAACAACTCAGTTTCGGACCCGAGCTTAATGTTATGGCTTCTGAGTACAACAGCTTAGGACCCGCAACCAACCGTCTAAAGTTCCCAGATCCTTCAGCTGAACTGTTATCACTCACCCGTCAACAATTTGGAAACTTTGTTTGCTCCTCTGTTCACCGAGAATATCGAATAACGTGCTCCAGATGTATCTACTGTTTCCGCTGCACAACCTGATACTATTCCAATTCAAGATACACCTGAATCTACAACAACGACCGTTGCTGCAGATGCACCTCCAATCGATTCTCCAACAACAGAAGAACAAACTGCTTCCAACAACAATGATACAGCTGTTGATCAACAAAATCAAGAAGTACCCGCACTTGCAGATTATGACGGAAATGCTTTCGACAAACCATTTGCACCGGCTCCAACCGTTCCTGATATAGCAGAGTCGTCTTCTCGCAATTTGGATCCGTCTAATATGCATACGTTCTACCAACATCACCCTTTGACACATCATTGGACTTTAATGGATTTGGTAAAACAAGCTGGACACTAAAGGCACAATATCCCATAACAGATCTCGTTTGGTAGCAAAAGGATACGGTCAAAGAAGCAGGATTATACATCACTGTCATCAACAAAAGCTGAATACGTAGCTATGTCTGCCTGCTCCAATCATATGAATGCGATCTCAGCTCATAGATTATGGTTATATCTTTTGACAATATCCCGATGTACTGTGACTCCAAGAGTGCCATTGCCATCTCCTGCATTATGGTTCAACATTCAAAATCCAAGCATGTTGCTCTCTGATATCATTTCATCAAGGAGCATGTCGAAAAGGGTACGATTGAACTATACTGTGTGGATACTCAAAAAATCATCTTTCAAAGTGTGCAAACATCAAATCTTCAAAACATGTTCCTCATATATAAAACTTTTTCAAAATTCAATCAATGGAACATATTTTGAGGGGGAGAAAATTTTTCACAAAATCATGAAGTTTGCACACCTTATCATAATTCTTCAAGAAAAGTTGTTTCTTCATCATTCAGATTAAAAACTCATTTTCAAAAGTTCTATGATCTCTCGAATTAAAATGTGCAAAAAAGTCTTCACAAAGTAAATGCTAATTCGAGGGGGAGAAAAGAAATTTTTCTGCAGTGATCCCAACATTAACTATGTTTAGACTTCAAAAGGAAAAGCTATTAATCTTTAATGAGTAAAGTTCACAAAAAGTCTTAAACTTAGGTAAAAGGTCATTGCATGGAAAATAAAACGGGCTCTAATCAATGTTCCCACAAATGTTCTCAAAAGTTTCACGCATAATTAAATACCTCAACGAATCAGACTAACGATTTTTTTTTCTCTTCTATCTTTTTCCACAATTGTGTGTTCATTATTTCTTCATGGTTATTGTCTAATTGTTCCCTAAATGTTTCAAATTTTTTCAACGGTCAAAAAGGCATAATCAGAAACTAGGGTCTATGTAATTATCGATCGGGGCATTTTGTTATGTGTTTAGTCTAATTAATTATTTCATATAGCTTTAGAGGACACTAAAGAATGCTCGATTGGTGTGTTTGCTCGATTAGAAACAACATTGGTTTGAAATCATGTGATCTAGGGTTTAAGATGTTGATGTATTTGCTGCTACTACTAGGGCGTTTGATTGTTCAATATTCTTGCATTATGATGCTAACCTGCATGCAAAGTCTCAAATCATAACCCCAAACCATGATAATAAAAGGAAAACTTCGAGTGAGAGAATGAATTAATTTGTGATCTTTTGTGATAATTTGAGAATAATGAGCAATTAGAAAGATTTAGAATGAGTTTTTGATTCATCTGTATACTTGTTTGTGCCTGATACATTACTCTGCGTGCAAGTACATGTCATCCCATTGAAAGTCAAAATTTCAGCAATTGTCAAAATGTTTCTTATGGAACATACTTTGAGGTTAAAGGGCTCAATGTGTCAAAAGTCTAAACTTGGAAATGGATTCAACTGATGAGAAACAAGTTTTTTCATATTCTACATTTTCGCTTTACACCGGTAAAGCAAGTGTGGAAACCAAAGCAAACTCGTTCAAAACCTTTCAAATTTTCAATATTTGGAATGCTTTGGTTGCAATAAAAGAATGACTCTGAACATCCCAAATACCGGAAGGCTTCCATTCATCACAAATCTTCAAAAAGAACCCATGAGGTTCAACTTTAGATGGAAATCTTCTTCCTCAGATTTTTAGAACTCAAAAGAGACACCAAGTTTCTCAAACAACTTTCAACAGAAAAAGAGTTTTAAATTTCCATTGATTCAACGAGTGGCATTTCAAAATGAAACAAAGTTTTTAGTCATCGTTGGAACTCAACTTCTTTTAATCGGATTAACACAACCTACAAATGGATTTCAAAATTTTGGTAATCCCATTGGCGTCGTGCTTGAATGGGTTCTCGAGGTTGTTGTCTAATCTGATATTCAAGCATTCTTTATTGCATAATACTTGATTGTGTTTTCTAAAAACCTTGAGCAGAATCATCCCGAGAATTTTCAAAAAGTATTTTTAAATACGATTCAAAATTCTGCTCAAGAAGAATATCTCTCGAATAAACTTCATTATTTGAGGGGGAGTATTTTGTTAAAAGAAAACAAAATTTTGTACTAACATAAGGCTTGTGCACACATAACAGTGTACAACCCGCACTTTGTAATGAAAGGACCTTGTGGTACGCATCAGTGCCACAATCCTAATATAAGGAGCGAAAGCTTCTTACTTTTGAGTAGATTTAATCAAACCTTTCAGTATTTTTCAAATCTGCTCAAAAGACAAGTATTACACCTCAATAAGTAATCACTTGTTGAGGGGGAGTACTTGAATCAAAACATCGTTCTTAAATCTTCAAATCTTGTTGATCTCTCCCCATAAGACTCAAAAAGGCATATTTTAATCAAAACCGTTTACAAAAACAACATTTGATATGCTATTTTTGAGGGGGAGAAAAAGAAAGTGATTAAAATATGATGTCAAAAAGTCTTATCTCGTACGAGCTCGACTCAGAATTGACCCACGAATTGACGAAACAACAAATGTCTGAATTCGAAAGGATTTATCCGATTAGAAAGTACCGTTTCGAGAAACTCTTTCTAGTTGTTTACTTTGACGGGTCTAACTTCCTTTTAGGAATGTTAACAACATCAAGTTAGTTATTAGGGCTAGTTATCACCTAAAAGCTGATAATGCATCCCTTTAACTAAGCAACGTAAACGTGTCCCTCGGGTACATGACTATTAAGAGTGGATCAATTCAAAAAGTGCCAACTCTTTCCACATATGCAAATTTCTGAAAATAATCATGAGCATATGTTGAGGGGGAGTATTTCATATAAAATCCAAAACCTCAAAGTGTTAACAAAAAGTTTTACACTCTTACACACTTTGAGAGATTTTCAATGATTTGGTTTAAAGGCATCAATAGGATAGTTATGGAGTTACAAGGTGACTAAGGATAGGAAAAACCGTCCTATGATCCGCCTAAACCGGAGGGATCTACCCAAGGACATCACCAATAGTTAGAAATTAGAAGTCCTTAGGTATGATATAACAAAAGGAGAAAAGAATGAAAGGAGAAAGAAGGGGTTGAAGAATTAAAAAGAAAATGAATGAAAAGGGTGAAAAGAAATAGCCCTCCATTTTATCAACCATAGGTCAGACACCGGGTTCAATTCATATGCTACTGGTCGTTGCTAAGGCGACACCGGTATTGAAGATAAAAGACGTCATGGACCCAGTGACGCAATGCACCTAAACCTTCTTAGCCACTCAGGCATCTCTCAAAAGATGTTTGTTTCATTCTCACGGGGAACCAGTGTAATCTATCGATCGTCTATTAGAGATGGTTGATATTGAAACAGGAGGCCCTCTGCTCCATGCCTCCGCATAGGAAACCAAATGTGCACTTATCGAGTCTAGAGCCACGAGATAACATAAAAGATCTCTTAGGAACACAAAAATCTTCTACACTAAGTGTCTTGCATCATTGGACACTAAGTGTAAATTATCGAGTCCTTCGCAGATCTTAGCAATCTGCCTTGAACGTTTATGAGGGATTTACTTATGTATTTCTCGAATGATTGAACGGAAATCCTGCCAGGGTCAACATCAAACAGCCCTGACAGCAGGTCACTTCGGTGATTCCTTGTGGATTACGCTTAGTGTGTTCGATGGTTTCAAACGGTCTACAGTCGTGGGGTGATCTCCAGCGACTCACCTAATCGTGGGTGTACGTATGCATGTCTGTGTAAGCCCTCTAGGGGGTATCCGATTAGGAACGGCCTTGGTAAGGATTAGAAGGAGTCTTCACACTATGCTATTGACGAATTCTAACTCCAAACCTGTAAGTACTGGATGTTTTATTGCTAACTGTTTCATTTCAGGTACAACAACCATCCTGAACACCGGCTTCCACATGCTCATACTTACATCTCAACAAAATGAAAGCTCTCATGAAAGATCGAAGCAACATGAATGTCAAAGATAGACTCCATGTCAAAAGAATCTACAAAGTGATAAAGACAAACGATCTTAAGCAACACACCGTCTAAAGAAGGATTCTACGTCTACACAAAGAATCTTCACATATGAAAAGAGAGCTCCTCACTTATGAAAATTTCGACCATCAAAGATGTATGAGCATGTCGGAATGATGCAGATCCACTGGAGACAAAGAATGTGACGAATGGCAGATTACCACATCAGATTGATCACTATCTCATCAACAACAAAGAACAATGGACACCCATTCTATCTGGGGGAGATTGTTAAGAACTAAGAACGATGAATCATTTCTACATAATCATTTTTGAAGACGTCCAAAGCTATGAATGCTACAACTAAAGTGCAAAGACAGAAGACGTCAAGCAACCTCAAATGACCGTGACTAATATCACTTCTTCAACAACCGATCCTTAGGGGGAGATTGTTAGAACCTAAGTTTATCAACGTTTCATCAAGTCTTGGTTATTTCATCATTTGTAATAGGTTGCTAAGTTATTTAATCATGTTATGTTTAAGGGTAAGCCCTTTACTCGTCCAATGGGCCTAAAGCCCATACGAATTAGAGAAGGGAAGAGAAGGGAGTGTTGCCCTAACTCTTCACCTATAAATAGGACATCTATGTAATGCTTACTCTTGTTGGTTATTTCAATATCATAAGGAAACTCTTGCACTTTTATTCTTCATATTTGATCTAATCAACCAAACTCTATTTCTCATCTCATTTCTATCAAATCTATACTTGTGTTTACAATATGGTGACCTAACAGGTGCACTTGGTGCTTGAGGTGATGTTGGTGGTGACTTAGGAGATGGAGTGGAATCATAGAGTGTAAGATCAACGAAGGTTGGTTGAGGTCGAATGATTTTGAGTTTAGGCCTTTTGTTTGGAGGTTGTGTTGTGGGCTCTTTCTTTGTGGTTGAAATGGTGGTGGAAGATGAGGCCATTGTAGGTGATGTGGAAAAAATGAATGGTTGTTGTGGTGAGGTTGAGGATGATGAGTAAGGCTTAAATAATCAAGCTTAGTTATGATTTGGGCAAAGCATGCATTAGGAGATTTCAAGCACATAAAGATGTTTAACTAAACAAGGTAAGGTGGTGATAATCATGCAATAGGCTAGGATTGCAGGAAAGAAGAATACAGTGCAAAATCCGTGATCTCACAGGGACGGTCCGATAAATCAGACGGTCCCTTATCACTTTGGGACCGCCGGGTCGATAAGGGACCGCCGGCAGTGGGTTTGCAGGATTTTCCCCAGTTTCTCATTTCTGCAACCTGCATACATTCAATTCATTTCTATCCTTCATAGAATAAACATAAACATATGTTAACCCGTAAAAGATGTTGTACATGGCCTAAATAACATTATTCAACTAGCAAGCATGGCAAGTCAAATAAGCATGTTTAATAAACGTGCGGCCTAAGCATCAAATATTTCAGTTCAGTTAGGAAGAAGCAATCAAGCTTAAACATTTAGGCTAAGACAAAAACGTCAAATCATAGGATGGTAAAGGTGAAAGAAATACATGACACTAGATATTTCTCAGTTAGAAACATATTAATACATCATAAGTCATCCCTGGTGATGCTAATAATGTTTAATACTATTAGTTTAATAAGTTACACCCCTGATCACATATCATACAAGGAAATTAGTTATGATGGTGAAATCCGCATCGAAAATCATCTTCAATATCTTCATTTGTAGTGTAACATAACGGATCTGAGGACGGTTTGATGTAATTGAGAGTTTTATTACGAAGACTTGGATATGGAGCTCTTAACTTTGCAAGGAGTTTTGACAGAAGCAAACCATAAGGAAGGATTTCACTTGATATGTTCTTATAGTCATTGATCCTATTGACTACAAAATGAGCCAAGTTGAAGGGTGTGGAGGAGGAAATACAATAAATCATGTAAGCCCCACATGCATATAATTTATTTTGATTATGCAGTGAACAAAGGATGTTTTTACGAATAATGATTTCAACTGGTTCGAGGTATGGACAAACTTCTTCAGTAAAGAGTTTGTTTGGATCATTTAGGTCATATTTGTATCCGTTTAATCTTTTCTTAGTGATTTCACGTATGATAGATGATGGATGAGCAAGTTTTGTGTAGAATGGATCTTTGAATTATGGAAGTGAGTGACCATTCATTGTTATAAAAACAATGTCCTTCAAAAGGAAGATCGAGTAAGATACCAAAATCTTTGATGGATAGAGCAAATTGTTTTCCTTCAATTTTAAAGGTCATAATCCAAAGATTGTTTACTAAGCAAAGAGAAAAGGTTTGATAGAATTCGTAAATGAGATGAGGATAAATAAATCCATCTAGATGATAGAATGTTTGAAATCGTAGGTTTAGAAGTTTCTCTTTGATGTTAGTTAAGATGTGAAAGGGTTTGCCGATAATTTTCTCTTCATGAATTTTTCGATTTGAGAATTCTTCCAATGACATACTTTAGACCTATAAATAGCCACGGGTCATTAAAATGATGATACTTATGTGTGAATTAATAATTTTCTTGCTTTTATAAGTCATTTTTAATTTTTCCAAATGCTCTTATTTGAAGACTTCTGTTTATCACTTTATCTTACCAATCATTATGTATGCTTTGAAAAATGTGTTTGATATGTATTAACAATATGTGATTATATTTTTGTAACATTATTGACAACACAAATTTGTATTGGGGATTCATCACGAGTTTTGGCCCTTTTGAAAAATAATCAATTTGATAAATCCTATATCTAGGTGAATGTTGTTAGTTTAGTAGTAATTATAGATAATTTTTCAAAGAATTCAAGATCCCCAAATTTTAGCTTTTGTGTTGTGATAAACCCTAATAGGAAATAGAAATAAAGTAAAGTTAACTTACAATTATTGATGAGTATGCTTGATTTGTTGATAATCTTGGATTGTAAGCCATTAATTAGTGTTTGATTGGTGAGATTAATTGTTTGGAGGTATAAGTTAGTTTTTCTCCATTTTGCAGTAAGGGGTTTGATTGGTTTGGTTTTAGCTGGTCTGCAGTAATAAAAACGGGGTATGGCCTAAAAAGTTGGATGGTCCCTTATCGATATGGGACCGCTGAGAGATAAGGGACCGCCGTCAGAGAGTTGGGTGATTTTGACGATTTTTGTTGTTTCAGTTATTGTGATAAGTCTTTGGTTCCAACTTGTTTTAAAATATAACTCTTTGTATTTTAATATACGAAATAGACTCAATACGCACGAGTAGGCTAAGGAATGGGTATGGAGTGGAATCGAGACAGAAGAAAAGGAAAAGACTCGATATGCTTGAATAAGGAGTAGATTTTGAGTCGAAAAAGAAGAATAGGAAGGAAGCAAAACGTTCAATGGGATTCAAGGACGAGAGTTGCATCGGAGAGGCTAGAAGTCAATCATGTAAATTACAAGAAAAGTCATAGACAAGAAATAGAGAGCAAACAAAGATTGAAGTAAGTGTGCATCGTCTATAGTGATTGATTGACGAGAAATACGTTATAAATAATGGTTGTGGTAAGACCATTATTTTTCCAAATAATTTGCTTGAATCCAAAGATGGACAAGCATTTAGACAAAGCGTCTAATGAACAAAGCATATAGCACATATGAGCATATAGACATTATCTAGCATACAAGCAAGTAACGATAAATCACATAGTCACGTAAGCATATATCAAGCATTCATTAAACAACTATGATAGGCAAGAATGCAAGAAGACTTACCTTGGCCTCTAGCTATCCTTGATGACACATACCATAACATGTGCCGTGTATGTGATGGAAGACATGATGAAACTCACTTGGCGAATCGTCCTTGAGTGTAGTTACACAATTTAGCCACGCATTGTCTTGATTTCTAACCATCTTGTCCTTAGGCTATCTATCCACGTAATTAGTCTTCTTCATTTTTCATCACTTCAAGACTTGTCGATTAGTACACTAACTTAGTTGTTAATGTGATTCTTGTCGGCAGCATTACCTACAATAAAAATATTCAAACTAGTAGTACACGATTCTACTAAAATTAAGTCTTACTAAGAATTTATTTTCATCATCTTTGGCTTGAACATTTCCTTGATGTAAGATTAAAATCTTTTGCCAAATATCATTTACCACATTTCATAAAATGGTTTTGTCAAAACCAATTTTTAGCAAAGTTTTATAAGCTAATATTTGAACTCAAATGTCTAGCAAAAGTTTCTTATGTAATCCTAATTTTCGAAATCCATTCTTATTGATTAAAAATATCAAAAGATATGACATGCCAAAGATTATGACTAACTGATTTCACATAACTTTCAAATTCATTTTTCTAAATGACAAAGTTTTCATTTTCAAAAAATGGTGACCAATTCAAGTGGATCCCTTCTAAGTATCTTTCAGACTCCATAGATCGATTCAAGCTTTAAAGTACAATATACTCTAAAGATCTTGATAACCTGGCTCTGATACCAATTGTAGAAACTAGAAGGTGGGGGGTTGAATAGTTTCACCGTTTCATTTTAGTTGTTAAAACGTTTCGCCGTTTTTAGGTCCGGTTTATATTCTTTTGCAAACTTGTTGAATTCTATTTATTATGTGATATCAATTTAACTAGTAACATGCATAAACAAACAAGTAAAAAGAGTAAGGAAAGAGCACAACCAAAGAGACGCGGCGATTTATAGTGGTTCGGCACGAAGCTCACTCTTCATCCTACTCCACTCCCCGAGTACCACACTCGAGAGTTATCAATCACTATATCAACACACTCCTTCAGGCGGAGCAATCCGTACAGATGCTTACACAAGGCTTAACGACACTAAGCATAATGTCGAGTTCTAATCGTAGCTAGAACCAATCTACACCAAGGCCCACGTGGCCACACGAACAAGCACTCTTGTCCATCTTGAATCTTCACCCGATCCAAGTCTTCATATAATCGACACACTTGGTTCTTCACCCGAACCAAGCCTTCACACTTAGACACACTTGGTTCTTCACCCGAACCAAGTCTTCACACACTAGAAATACTTAGTTCTTCACCCGAACCAAGACTACACACATGACTCACTTGGATCATCACCCGATCCAAGTTTTTACATGATATTTTAACAAGATCCTATCCTACACACTAGGACATCATTCTCCTCACACCAATACATGAACTAATCTAGTTACAACACTTCTTGGATCTACATCACCATCCAAGTTCACACAAATATCCCCTCCTCGACTCACACACAAGTCGGATCACAATGACAATATTTACAGAACCTATCACCGTAACACTTGTTACGTTTGTGTGTGGACACCTATAATATCTCGAGACTTCATTGATGTCAAGAGTTCGTCTCTTGCACTTGACGGAAGAGGAAATCACTTATAAACATATACCGACATGTTATAGTGATCAAAGACTCAAGAGGAAAATAAAAACAGAAAGTTTTGTGTGTGAAAATCCTTGTTTTCTGAAGTGTAACAGTTCAGTATTTATAGGGGACAGGACTGGCCTGGCGGTCCCGTAAATAGGCGACGGTCCTTTATCACTAAGGGACCGTACAGACAAAAACGCTCCATTTTTGTCCTGACGTGGTGAAAACTTATCTGGTGTAGTTTTAACTATTTTGGGTGAAAAAATGGCTGTTACATATTTGAATTCAAATATATTTTCTTAATAAAACATTTCTTTAAAAACACAAAAATACTTTTGTGAAAATGTTTTGTCAAACTTAAAAATGTAAGTTTATAAGAAAATAAAAACTTCTTTGATCACCAAACTAATGACGGTATAAAGTTTGTTCATACCTGAAGTGACGTTGTAAAAGCTTGGTGGAAGTAACGAGTTTCCTCGGTTAAAAACTTATTAACCGTAACTTTACGTAACATGTCTTTATATTTTGTGATTATCAAAACACAAGAAGATCGAATAATGCGAATAACGTTTTTGACATTATTTGTATTAACACCTCTCCCACGACTTCTTCGATATAAAGACCATTGGTTTTCATCTTCTTTGTTCGCATATTCTCTTCCTCTTCCTCGTCCTTAGCCTTGGAAAGTACCATGACCTCGAAAAGTACCACGTGCTCCTCCTTGCTCTTTTCCATGTAGAAAGCTCATTTCTCTTTCTTTGAAAGAGACTTTTGAGTATAAAGCTTGCTCCAAGTGTTCTTTCCCCTTCTTTTCTTCAACTTCTTTTCATGAGCTTGTAAAGATCCCATGAGTTGATCAATGGTCATATAGTCTATGTCTTTTGACTTCTCTATGGCACGACAATGTAATCAAAGCTTTGTGGCAAAGAGCGAAGAATCTTTCCTATCACCCTTATGTTACTCAAGCTTTCGCCATTTCTCTTCATTTCATTTGAAATGGTTAAGACACGAGTGAAATAATCTGAAATGGTTTCGGATTCCTCCATTTGGTGTTTTTCGAACTCTCCTCTAAGAGTTTGAAGACTTACCTTTTTCACCTTACCAATTCCTTTGAAAGCATTTTGAAGGATCTCCCACGCTTCCTTAGAAGTTGTTGCATTTGCAACTAGCTCCTGCATTGCATCATTAAGACATTGATAGATGAGTGTAAGAGCAATTTGATCATTCTTTCTTGCCTTTCGCAACTCCACTCTTTGGGCGGCACTCAACGAACTTTCATCATCAACGTTCTCAACACCTTTATCGACTATATCCTACACATCATGTGAACCGAGTAACGTCTTCATCGAATACACCAACTACAATAGTTGTCTTTGGTAAGACAAGGAAATTAGAACGAGTTCATTGCACTTGACATCTTGATCTTGTAGTTCTGATACCAATTTGTTGGAAAACACGAGAGCCTCTTAGACTTATGAAGAGATGAATACTTATAAGAAAGTTTGCAATGTTATTGATTTTATTAAGCTTTTGCCTGATTGCTCAAAAATGCATCACCTAAACACCTATTTATACTACTCCATGGAATGTTTTAGAGACGATATATTTCCGTAGATTTCTACTACGATCTAGATACTTCCATCTAGATATTTCTAACAACAATCTAGATATTTCACCTAGATATTTTCTAAGCTATGATCATTCTCCATTATTATAGAAGCTTCTTCATCTTGGGCTCGTGCTTTTATGAATAGTCCAATCTTTATTAGACTAAATCAAGTTTACGATCCAACAATTTTAAATAGAAATGTAACTAGAAGATTTTGTATGCCTAGTACTCATAATATTCTCAGCAAGGGATTTTTTAATTTCTTATATTTGAGTAGCTACTTTCAACATACATTTGTCTATGCAACTCACAAATGACAAGTTACAACTCGAATTCTTTTACCAAAAATACTAGCTAGTGCTAGAGTAATAAACTTTGACATAGACATTTGGAAATAATAAATAACCATAAATTTCAAACAGAAAGGAAATAGTTAGACTCAATTATATAATCACAACTACTATAACTATAGATATATATACACACAGCGACCCGTATATATGTATCTGCATGTACCTCTATGTTTCTCTCTCAACCAGTGAGAGAGAGAGAGAGAGAGAGAAAGAGTTTGACAGAAGAAAATGGTGTCTCTTCTTCTCTTCTAATCTCAACACCAAACTTCAATGGTGTTATTTTAATTACCATTTTACCCTTCATCCTCTCTGTATCCCTACAAACCACATTTATTTATATAATTTATATAATACTATAATAACACTCCTCTTTTCATTTCAATTCTTTCTCTCTCTCTAGATTCATTTCCATGTATCAACTAATCTTTCCAACATTGCTTTTGGATTAGTATTCGTGTTCTAGATCGAAAACTAGCGAAAATGCGGGTTAAGGAAATGTATCCTTTATGTTGTATTTCCTTAGAAAGTTCTGAGATCGGGGATGACAACTCACCCGACCAGATTGCAACAACAACAACAACGTTGTCAAGATCATGTTCTATACCTGACATGAGATCCGATGTTATCGCGAGTGGATGGCCATCTTCTGGATCAGATTCTGGTCATGGAAATACAAGTAGTTTTGCAGGAGTTGTTCATAAATGGACCAACTACGGTAAAGGGTGGAGATCTAGGTGGTTTGTTTTACGAAACGGGGTTGTTTCGTATTCGAAGATACTCTTGCCGGAGAATCTAGCTCCCGGTGATGACGTCAGATTCATCGGAGATGTTTCGTCTAGTAGGCTTAAAAGGCTTAACAGCTGTGGCAGCAGGAGGATAACTAAACCGCAGAAAAGTGTTGGAGTTGTTCATCTTAAGGTATTATTATTATATGAGCAGTTTTAGTGTTTGCAAATTAGGGCATGGACGGAACTATTAAGGGGCCGGGAGGGCCCCGGCCCCCCCAAACTTTGCGGCACCTAGTGTAAAAATTATAGGTTTTAGGGGTAATTTAGTTGTGGTTACAAACAAATCTCCGATTTGGCCCCCCCAAAATAAATTCGGCCCCCCCAAAAAAAATGTTCAAGTTCCGTCTATGAATTAGGGTAAAGCATATTTGTTTCATTTGTTTGTTTGTAATGATTAATGACTAATGACTAATGATTTATGATTTATGATTTGTGAAATTGTTGTGTGGGAGGAATAAAATATGAAAGGACTAAAGGACTAGATCTTGGGGTCATGTCAAAGGGCCACATTGCATACACATACATAAACACACAAAATACAACACAGTGGTTAACCAATGGAATTGTTTTAGGGGTGTTGTGTAGCAGCAGGCCTACTATACCTTTTAAACTTTATTTTCTACTAGCATTTTTTGGTATCCCATTTTGTGCTTATTTGATCTATATCTGAATCAGTGTTTTGGTTTGTACTTGTATTTCATACCTCAGTTTTATTTGGATCTTGTCTTTTGGTTACTTTTTATTTATGACTGTCTCTTTCATTTGACTACACATGGTTATTGGTATACTCCAACTTTATTTAATGTGTAGTATAGTGCTTTTGTATTATTATTCTGCACTAATTATTTTGAATTTATGGATTGCAAGCTGTTGAATTATTATGCTGGGATGGTGGGTGGGAATAATTTAAAGATCATATTTATTGTATCGACAAGCTTATGGTTAAATAATATATGTTTTGACATTTTTTTCTGTCATGCTATTGCTTGATCTGCTTAATCTTGATTGAATCTATGCTGAACATTGTTTTTTCCACCGGTTTGTTTATTGTTCTGTCACATTGTATTTGAGGGGTTGCATACATTGGGTTAGAAGCGGATTGATCCTGCATTCTGCTTTTGTATTCGTTTGGGACTATTTTGATTTTGTGATTTTTTCTTCTTCTTTAAATTAGTGTTTGTTTATACAAAGCATATTCAAACTTGGAAATATAAAACTGAAGAAAAAGTGGTAATTTTAATTCATTGATGCAGATCTCGTCATTTCGTGAGAGCAGATCAGATAGTAGACGGTTTTATATATTTACTGCTACAAAGACACTTCACCTAAGGACTAGTTCGAAAGAAGAAAGAGTTGCCTGGATAGATGCTTTGTCATCTGCTAGAAATCTGTTTTCTGTAAGAAGATTGAATGATAAGTTATCTGTTGTCCCGACTGATATATCACTGTCAACCGAAAGATTAAAGCAGCGGTTAGTTGAAGAAGGCACAAGTGAGACACTGGTCAAGGATTGTGAGCAGATTATGCTTTCAGAATTTTCCGAAATTCAAGGCCAAGTTAAAGCTCTTTGTGAAGAGCGTTCGAGTTTGCTTGACACCTTAAGACAGCTAGAGGTAAATTACTTTAAACATTTGTGATTTAAAATCTCGACTTTTGCTGAAAGGTACTTTTGGAATGTATCAGGCTGCTAATATCGACACTGAAGCCTCTGGAGTTCCTGTAGGCGAGTATCAATTGACACAACACGAGTTTTCAGATATTCCACCTGGAAAATACAGTGGTAAGCTGCAATTATTTAACTATCATATTCTGTTGTTTGCTTAGTGTAATTAATTATTAATAGACAAAATTTCATCAATACTTAGAGTGGAGTACCACTGCATCATCTGATGATGTCGAAAAACAAGAGCTTGAAGAA
>LBNU01012106.1:61062-78899 GCA_014162995.1 Artemisia annua
GAAAGATTAAAGCAGCGGTTAGTTGAAGAAGGCACAAGTGAGACACTGGTCAAGGATTGTGAGCAGATTATGCTTTCAGAATTTTCCGAAATTCAAGGCCAAGTTAAAGCTCTTTGTGAAGAGCGTTCGAGTTTGCTTGACACCTTAAGACAGCTAGAGGTAAATTACTTTAAACATTTGTGATTTAAAATCTCGACTTTTGCTGAAAGGTACTTTTGGAATGTATTAGGCTGCTAATATCGACGCTGAAGCCTCTGGAGTTCCTGTAGGCGAGTATCAATTGACACAACACGAGTTTTCAGATATTCCACCTGGAAAATACAGTGGTAAGCTGCAATTATTTAACTATCATATTCTGTTGTTTGCTTAGTGTAATTAATTATTAATAGACAAAATTTCATCAATACTTAGAGTGGAGTACCACTGCATCATCTGATGATGTCGAAAAACAAGAGCTTGAAGAAGCTTCCGAAGACGATGAAACATACTTTTTTGACACAATAGATCATTTTCCTGGCACAAGAAATCAGTCTGATGCTATGGATGTAATAAAGACAACTAACTCAGGACAGCTGCAATTTGAAAGAAGAACGAAGCTTCCTGATCCAGTTGAAAAAGAAAAGGCGGTTAGTCTGTGGTCTATGATTAAAGACAATATTGGGAAAGATCTCACACGAGTATGTCTGCCGGTTTATTTCAATGAGCCTATCTCATCTCTCCAAAAATGCTTTGAAGATCTCGAGTACTCTTATCTTCTTGATCGTGCATATCAGCATGGAAAAGAGGTATAACTTATAATTCACCTTGTAATTTATTCAATATTACAGCGTGCTTGTACTATACCTGTGTAGATGGTCTAATTTAAATCGGTTTGCTGATCTTGTCGTTCTAGGGAAACAGTCTCCAAAGACTCCTGAATGTTGCTGCATTTGCGATTTCTGGTTATGCTTCGTCTGAAGGCAGGCATTGTAAACCGTTCAATCCTTTATTAGGGGAGACATATGAAGCTGAGTATCCTGAGAAAGGAGTTCGTTTCTTTTCTGAGAAGGTTTGTTGTTCTAGCTGAGTACAGTATCAATGTTATTGTGATGGGCTAATCGCATAAAGAAGTAACCAACTTTTGTCATATTTCCACTTTAATTAACTAAAATTTTCAATCAGAAAAACCATCAAAGTTTCAAAACTTTTGTCCCTGTAAAAAGTTAAGATGGCAGTTTCAATAACGGGTAACTTTGACAGTGTTCACTATTCTTATGACGATGTTCCTGGAAATTGGTTGCCTCGGAAGATTACCCTTTAATAAATTTTTCTATGGTATTTCTGAGTTACAATACTTGGTTCTTTAAATCAGCAATTTGACCAAAGTTGACTACTTATTTATGCAATTTGACCTTAGTTCAGCTTTGTGAAAGAATCTAAATTTTAGAACATGAATGTAAAAAAAAAAATGCAATATTGGGTGTTCATGAGCATAAATTGATGATGATTCTTAATTTCCATGACAGGTCAGTCACCATCCCACCTTAATAGCTTGCCATTGTGAAGGTAGAGGATGGAAGTTTTGGGCAGATAGCAACATAAGAACAAAATTTTGGGGGAGATCAATTCAACTAGACCCTGTTGGACTTTTAACTCTCGAATTTGATGATGGTGAGATTTTCCAATGGAGTAAGGTACAGATCGAAGATACCGAACTTTCCAATCTTTATTTGTAGTCGTTACAAGTTCTTAATACTCATACTAATTGCGTATGTATTGTTTCCAGGTCACCACCAGCATTTATAATCTTATAATGGGAAAAGTATATTGTGATCATCATGGATTGATGCATATACGTGGTAACCGAGATTTATCTTGCAAGCTCAGTTTTAAAGAAAAATCTATTCTTGAAAGAAATCCGCACCAGGTAAAAATATTCATATTCCTGTTTTTTTTTTTTNAAGCTGATGATAACATGAAATATTTGGATGTTTATTTTGAATAGGTTCATGGGTTTGTTGAAGATACAAGTGGTAAAAAACACGCCACAATATCCGGGAAATGGGACGAGAGCATTTATTATACAACAGGAGAGGGGACTAGCAAGACAAAGGAAATGGGTGAAAAAAATATGCTGTGGAAAAGAACTATGCCTCCAGTTAATCTCACGCGATACAATCTAACATCATTTGCTATCACATTGAACGAGTTAACACCAGGACTGAAGGTACAGAGGACATGTTTAGTTATTTATGTTTCGTGTGTGGATATGTGTGTGTGAGTTTTATATATGATGTGGTTTATATCTGTGTCTGATCGATAGCTATTTTTGTAATGGATTAAGGAGAAACTACCACCCACAGATTCAAGACTTAGACCGGACCAAAGACATCTGGAGAATGGTGAATATGACATGGCAAATTCTGAGAAGCTAAGACTGGAGACAAGACAAAGAATGGTATGGGTTTTATGTTTCTGCTAAATTTTAAATTTCAATTTGTAATTAAATTTTAATGTATACTATTAGAAAGTTTACAATAATACTCTTAAAGTTACTAAGAGTTTACTCTGCTAGAAAAAAGTAGGATGACTCGTAATTGTTATTATAAGTTATTTAGAGGTTTACTAACCAATGCTTAACAATACTCTACAATCTTGTAGTCGAGCAAACTACAAGAAAATGGATGGAAACCACGGTGGTTCCGAAAAGATGGCGAAGATGACACCTATAGATATGTAGGTGGATACTGGGAAAAGAGAGAAGAACAGAATTGGGAGGATTGCCCCAATATATTTGGCGAATTCAGTGAAGACATTGTTAATAGCTCA
The DNA here is from genome assembly GCA_014162995.1 of Artemisia annua. NCBI lineage: Eukaryota > Viridiplantae > Streptophyta > Magnoliopsida > Asterales > Asteraceae > Artemisia > Artemisia annua. The sequence goes on from LBNU01012106.1 coordinate 63,871, forward strand.
AAAGTCACCTAAATTTGTTAAGGTAACAAATTTTCTATATCATCTAATATACAAACAAAGAATATAGTAGTAGAAGACAACCTTTTGATTTGGATGCTTATTTATGCAGAGGGACATGCACAGTAAACATAGCCTAGTTCTTTGAGATTCTTATTGTGATCATATCCAGATTTTCAATCTTTCGGTTTGCATGTGACAGACCATCTTCTCCAACACGGCGTAGCCTTTGTAATTTCTTGTTCTTACGCTCCATTAAGAGCTCATATATAGTGCAGCTGACATATTAGCAAATTAATTTTAGATGAGTCTACTGTTGTATTGTTTGAATGATAGAAATAAATGAAAAAAGAAAAAAGCCAAAATTGTTTTAAGGAATTGTGAATTGTTCAGATAGTTTTTTTAGAAATGGTGTTACAGAAGAATATTGTATTTAGAAAAATTTGTCAAAGCAAAGAGTTGTATGGTTAGATTTTGTTAATCAAATGCAAAGTCTGCCCATTTTCATTAACTGTTGTAATTTTTTTCTACATGTTTTCCTCTTTTACATTTATTATATATGAAGAAAGTTATTGACTCAAATAGTAGGGTTTTGGTCGTACGATAGTAACGTACTTTTGCAAATGTACCGTTTTAGTACGTGTACTATTTTGGGTTCCACTTAATATTGTGTACTTTCATGTTTTGTTCCATTTTGGTACGTGATGATGACGTGTCAGTTGTCACGTTATAAATGGTGACATGTGTCAGACTTTCAGGTATGACACGTCATCATCACGTACCAAAATGAAACAAAACATGAAAGTACACAACATTAAGTGGAACGGAAAATAGTACACGTACCAAAATGGTATATTTGAAAAAGTACGTTGCTATTGTACGACCAAAACCCTAAATAGTATGCAATTCTAATACATTTTCATTAGAGTTAATTACATAAATCATCCTTATGGTTAGGCCTAAGTTGCATGTTTTGTCCTTAACTCTCAAGAATTACACAAATCGTCCTTGTGGTTGTCCATTTTGCATTGACCCGTCCTTTGACCGGACGGGCGTTAGTTTGTACCGTTAACCATGGTCACGTGAGCGTCATGTGAGGGGTAAAATGGTCCAATTTTGTTGCGAAACCACAGGGATGATGTTTGTTACAAGTTTAGGTAACTTATGTGAATTTTTGGTGCGTTAGTTTTCGGGTTTATACTCAAATTAAAACAACTTCTATACCCGCAATTTATAACTAAATTTAAAACTCAACCAACCTCATTTCCTCAAATTAAATTAAACCAACCCAACCTTAATTTTCATTTGATATAGTGCTAAACCAACCCAATCACTAACAGAGAAATGGCTGATAAGGGAAAGGCTGTGTTTACAGGGGATGATCAATCGTCGAAAAAGGATTGGTCTAAAGTTGAACTCACAGATGAAATCGTTAATGAAGTTTTAGCCAAATATGGTGAACAAATTGAAACCAAATATGGTGGGTATGACAATATAAGCGAAGAACTGAAAGAGGAAATACTTGAATTTGTGAGGAAATATCATGCGACGAAATGCCTGAGGATGTACCAAGTAAGTTGTAGCGGTTTCGGATTCTGTGTTTATTTTTTAGTGTTTTTACAGAAAGTGAATGTTCGTAGTATGCCCATGGGACATTTTAGTAGTGTGGATGATGCCTAATAGGATTTGTTCTGTGCTTTCACTATGATGCAAAGTAGTTTTATCTGTAGGTTGATGATGCAAAGTAGGATAGTAGTAATGTCTGAATAGCTCAAATAGTATAACATGATGCAAAGTAGGGTAGTAGTAATGTCTGAATCTGTAGGGTTATGATGCAAAGTAGGATAGTAGTTTTGTTGTTGCCATTTGACTTAGTGTAGGGGTGTTTTGTTGTCCACTTTAGTTTTGCAATGAATCCAGTGCGTTGTTCAATTCAACCAAACACCCCTTTATCTCTTTTAAGAATAGATGACCATTCAAATAACAGATGATTGTGCGAGTCGGGGCATGTTCCACAGATGATTACTTTTCATTAAGAGTTTAGTATATTGACAGATAGTATAGACACAAGCAACTTGATTCTGATGTCTTTCTTTTTTGGCTATCTTTCCAGATACCAACTCCAAGGGAAAGGAGGTTAATGTCATCATTATTTCAGATGATGATACTAATGATGATATCCATATTTCAGACACTTCTGAGGACTTGGTATATTTTGGTAATTGGTCAAACTCTACATCTATAGCTTCCAGTGACAGTGATGATGATGATGTTGGGTTGTTTCCTTCTAAGCCTACTACTTCCACCTCAAAGGTGAGAAAGGGAAAGGCTTCCACTTCTAAGCCTATTGCTTCCACCTCAAAGGTAAGAAAGTTAAAGGGAAAGGCTTCCACTCCTAGAAGTGAAATTAGGAGACCAATCGTACTTGGTCTTAGAGCAATTGTGGGTTGCTCAAGCAGTAACAAGAAGAAGTGGTATGTGCCAGCCCCCAAAAAGCTAAAAACAGAAAGAAGTAATAGGAAGAAGTGTTTGTCTTTTGAAAACAATGTTATGTATTTAGGTTAACTGTTTATATTTTGGTGGTGAAAACAATGACTTTTAACTATCATAACTTATGATGTAATTATGTATAGTTTAATTATTGGAATAGCTTTGGATAGTTCCTTTTTGTGTAGTTGATGGGAAATGTAGTTGATGTGGGTGAATTCTGGGAAGAATGAGTATCTGAATATGTGCCATGTCTGATTTGTATAGTTCCTTTTTGTATGTTCTTGGGAATGTCCTTGAAACACATTCTGAAACTTGTAACAATTATGTTTGGTGCTAATATATTCTAGTTTAACTATTTGCTTTCTGGTATTAATTCTGGTCTGGGTTTACATTTGATTGAATATTTGAAGATTGAGGTAACATTGCAGTTTGCAATTTGTGTTCAAGTATGCAATTTAGGGGATGTTTGAATTTACCCATTTTGACTTTTAAAAGTCAACAAATACCAAAAATGTGTACTTTTACCCATTGGAAAGACATGCCGAGCCAATAAATGAACTTTACAGTTTGCAGCTTGCATATACAGTTTACAGTGTTTAGGGGGTGTTTGGATTTACCCATTTTTACTATTAAAAGTCTACGGATACAAAAAATGAACTTCATAGTTTTGCAGCTTGCTTATACATTTTGCACGTTGCTTAGGGGGTGTTTGGATTTACCCATTTTGACTCTTAAAAGTCAACATATACCAAAAACATGAACTTGACAATTTTGCAGCTTGCTTATACAGTTTGCAAGCTGTTTAGGGGATGTTTGGATTTACCCATTTTGCTTATTAGAAGGGTGTTTGCATTGTCATAACATAACAAATACAACATAGCAGTTAAGTTACATATATATTATCAAATACAACATAGCATAACTTGTAGGTGGTTCACTTGGTCAATGACTTGCAGGTGATTCACTTGGTCTTTGACTTGCAGGTGGTTCACTTGATCTATGGCTTGCAGGTGGTTCACTTGATCTTTGATTTGCAGGTGGTTCACTTTCTTCTTCACTATAGCTACTAGGTCGGGGTGACCTACCATGATGAATTTCATCAGATCTTAACCACCACCTCTAGAAGATGCAGCAACACCTAGGCCCACTTCACCACCACCTCTACCAATTGTAGTTGTGTTTCCCCTTCTAACACCTAGACCCAATACACCACCTGCAGCAACATCTCTATCAGTTGTGTTTTCCCTATCGTAAAGATGCACTGGACAGGAATACCAAATGCTTTCTCTATTAGGTAGAGTCGTTGCATCAAATGACCTTCCAACCTTATTTTTTTCCCATCCATCAGTCAAGGCATATCATTTGACTACCATTTTCTTGAACCATGGTGAATCTTTTTTGATGTGATAAAGAAATGAAGACCAGTAGGGTATTATATAATGCATTCAGAAATGGTCTAACGGGGAACAATGTGGTTTTTCAACAAGAAGTAGATGTGAGTAATGACAACATAAATGTTGAAAATGGAGGGAAAACATTATCTATTTCACAAAGTGACTAATACATATATAATCTTAAAAGTTAAGTTACACAAATAATCTAAATAGATGTTTCTCATGTTCCTCCTCTAACTCTTGTTCTTACCTAAGTATGTTCTGCCACTCATGTTCATTCCTTGCTTCTTCTTCTAATGTATGGATTAATGCTTCTTGGTCTAATCTCATTTGATCTTGTTGATCAATATGATATCCACCAGCCTGCCACTCTTGTTCAACCATTTCTTCTTCTAACGATTTGATTATTTCTTCTTCATTTAACAATTTGATTATTCCTTCTTTGTCTAACATTCCAATACCATCTACACTACTTCCATTTTCAGAAACTGTATCCTTGTGGAAAACCTTAACCCTCCCCCTGTAAGGACTTGTGATGTATTGAACTAGATATTGTAACTGAGAGATCCTTGAGAGTTATAGTAAGACGCCAAGCGCATTCGGAGTATAAGGCATCTTTATTTCCACAACATGATCAAGTTTTCCATTCTTAAGAAAGTTTTTGATATCTCCTAAACACCCAATCACAATCCCACCATTAATATTCATAAACTCAACCGCGCTAACCTATGGTCCACGCAACCTCACTCACATCCTTAACAACTTTCCTAATATACTCTTGTGTCGACATTACACATTCCTGCCCATCTTCTCGAGTATCCGCTATTTTATAGAGTGATGCGCGGGATTGCGACCATACACTAGGGTTTTACTTCTCAAGGGATCTTGAGAAGCTTGCAATCCCCACCAGGCAGTGTACCTAACCGATGTAGTATAGTGTAGTGGCAAGTACCGAGGGATTGGTCATTCTCTGCGGGAATAGTGTCGTTAGGATTGAAAAGCTACTCTAATAGGTCTAGGGGTGAGGGAAGATTCTTTTTGTATTTTTATATTTGTAGGAAAGCAAGTAAAAATCTCGGGTTTGAAGGAGTGGGCGGAATTAGTTGCTAGTCAACTAACCCAAATAACTACTAATGCAAATAAAATAAAATAAAATGAAAGTAAATGTTTGTGAAAACTAATATGGAGAGAAGTGAGTTTACTTAGATTTCCTTACTCCCTAACTATCTTTTACAGATTGATTAGTGTGTATTAATTGCGTGGATGACGGATTGTATTCCTTAATACCATTCGTAGGGGTGTGTACGGACTTCCCCTAACTCTATGAACTCCTACTTCACTCCTATGTCGAGCCGGCTAAGAAGCTCCTAACATGGGATCACTAGAATTCGCTCATGCATTAAATACAATCAAATAACCTTAGTACACCTTGGTTCATGTTTCTTAAGACGTTCAAGCATGTTACCAATTGGAAGTCTGCCAGTTTTCTTAAGCCTAACATCGATAAACATTCATCCAATACAATCAATAACACACCATTCAATCAATAATCAATAGTTAGGTTTCATTAGATCTAAGCAAACACAAAGAAAACCTAGCCTAGCATGTTAAACAAAAGACAAGAACAAGATAGAATCAAACAACACATAGACATATTGAATGATTAATTGATTACTTATCTTCAATGTAACATGGAAGATCTCAAGGTAAAAAACCTTGAAAAAGCTGCTAAAATTCGTCTAGGGTTTCTCCCTAAAAAGTTCCACACTAATGACTAAAAATTATGAGAATATATATAGAAAAACAGATCTGACGGCGTCACGTTATAGCCTTGACGCCGTCACCTCGCCGTGCTTAGGGTTTCTTGATGGCCTTCTTGACGCCGTCCCCCTTTAATCCATTCTGGCTTATCAAGACTTGACGGCGTCACATCCAAGCTTGACGCCGTCAAGGGTACTATTCCAGCAGATTTTGGCACTTTGTCGAATTCTTCACTTTTATGCTCCAAAAACGTCCAAAATGCTTCCTTTTCCAGAATTTCTCTCCAAAGTACCTAAAATGCCAAAAGGAACGATTTAGGGCAATATTTGATCAAATAAATACGATTTAGGGCTTAAATGACCCCCGAAAAGCGGTACACTTTTCGCCTTATCAAATACCCTTACACTTGAGATTTGCTTGTCCTCAAGCAAATGCGCTTTTATTCTAATCAAAATACAAGTTAGGGGTCATTTAACACTAATATAAAAGTAATTACAACAAATAATCGTTCCACTTTAATCATAATAAGCACGGAGATTACACACTAGCACCTCACAAGTAGTGTTTAGATACTCACATCTCTCAGGTGTCATAGAATTATATCTCATAAATGAAAATGAACAATATCTCTCACTACCTGTCATAGCAAATAGATTACCATAGGCTTGGGAAAGGATCGAAAACCTCCTCCACTAGGCGTAAGCACCTAAGATAAACTATCAAAGAGGACTTTACAAAAGGGTTGTAATGAGGTGTAGGGATACGATAAACACGGATTTGTTGGATAAGGGATATTTTACTGGTGGCGAGTTAAAGATCTTGATTAATTACATGTACAATATGGCGTTGCTAAGCCAAGACTAGACTCGACTAACGCTAATTAAAAACTAATAAAACATAAAATAAACATAAAACGAAACCGGGATGGTAGTCCGTATGTTTTTTTCTAGTTTTCTTTTTCTCATTTTTTTTTTCTTTTTCTTGTTTTTTTTGATTTTTTTTGTTGACATACACTCTTGCCCTACCATCCAAAATAATACATCATTGGGGCCTCGGTTCTCCCCTTACACTTGAACTTTTACATACTTTATAAATAACTATTCTAATGACTCGAATTAAGATAATAGAAACACTTGGAGTACTTTTAAAATATTTAGCACATATGGGGGTAATAATGTTGTTCTTCCCCATTACTCCATTACACTAGTACTTTACCCATGAGTCCCAATCGTCCCAAAACAATATGTACAAGGATATGACTCGAATTAGCAACTATGTAATCAATTAGATAATTAACTAAGGGTTTAAACAAATGTTGTCACAATAATGCACTAAAGGTGAGTGCATACAAGGTAGGCTAAGGCGATTTCGGTATACATTTAAGTGGGGTGTAACAAATTCTTCCTTTAAGTATAATGCTTAAAGTTAGAAACGAAAAGATAGGCTCGGAGGGGTGTACTAGGGGTAATTATAACAAAAACACAAGTGTAAAACAATGGGTTAATCCTAATGCCTCTTATCATGTAGTAAATCTAACTACACGAATGTAGTCTCACTTGTGGATTCGGGATGGTCCTATCGCAAGTTCTAGAATCTAAGTGCTACTTGTACACACATCATAGCATAAATGCTTTTCCTACCAATTCTAGGGGCGAACCTCACATATTTGGGGTGGAAAATTTTTTTGTGGTACGATTTTGTGCTAGTCATATAACTCCTTCCATGAGACGCTCATTAAGACCAAAGTTTCACTCCTAAATGTTGTAAAAAATTTTAAATTTGGCACTAAAATTGCCCTAACAGGTATTTCTCTCAGTCTTATTACACATCTACCATTAAACAAACAAAAATCAAGCGTAATTGCATTCTCTAAGGTATCATGATTTACCCCCCCTACACTTAAGATGAACATTGTCCCCAATGTTCAAATAATAAGATGTAAAAGTAAATAAGGTAAAAGAATGAAATCAAAACCAAGTATTAAGCTAGTTTATATCATTATATCCAATCTAATCACTTAAGGTATGAATAAACAAGTGCTTAATACATCTCATGATCAAAGGGGTATTTACTTAATTACTACAAAGTTTATTTAATTATATAAACATATTATATATTTTTGAAAAACAATTTTGGTAATAAATTAAAATGTTTTAATCATACTAAATATATGAATTCAAATTTTTAACCAAAATCAGTTAGTTTTTCACCAAATAAACTTTTCCCACTAAAGACAAAAAAATCTGGCCGTTACAGCTGGGCGGCCCCCTTAATTATAAGGGGCGGCCCCCTTAATTTTAAGGGGGCCGGCCACAATTAAAGGGACCGGCCACGCTCCTGTGTCAGAAAATGTCAGAATTTTTCCCCTATAAATACCACCTTAAATCTGGTATTTTTCCTCACCTTTTGCACGAAAAATTTCAGATCTAAATCTCTCTAAACATCTTCCAAAACCCTTTGATCATTAGATTATTAATCCTTATTTCAAGTGATTCAATCCCTTCACATCCACCCTCATCCAAAGTGCAAAAGAAGAATACTCCTTCAACAAACAAAGCTCAAGAAGTATTGTAGTATAGTTGTGTATATTGTGTACATTATTTGTAAAGTTGTGTTGTGCTTGTAATAAGTAGTTTAGGAGAAGTAGAAGTTGTGTAGGGAGAAGAAGTTGTGTAAGTAGTGAAGTTGTGAAGAAGTTGTGGTGTGTTGTGAGATTGGTTCTAGCTAGGATTAGAACCCGACATCTAGCTTTGTGTCGTTAAGCCGGTGTAAGCGAAAGTTGTGTAAAGTTTCTCCGCCACAAGGGAGTTTGTTGACATAGTGAAGAAAACTCTTGAGTAGGTGACTCGGGGAGTGGAGTAGGAACAAGGAAGGTGAACTTGTAGCCGAACCACTATAAATCCTTGTGTTGTGGTTTGATCTTTCTAACTCTTTTCATTTCATTACTTATTTACTTACACTATATTAGTTTAGTTAGTTAGTAATATATATAAATTTGTTCATATAGTGCAAGTCTTGAATTCACATAAACTAGAATCAAAGTTTTTTAAAACAAACTTGTTTTTCACAAATTTTAAAACGAACATAAAACTATTCAACCCCCCTTCTAGTTTTCCACAAGTTTGTGATTTGAGAAGTATTCAAAAATTTTACTATTCACGTGACACTATTCATTCCCGAAGGAATGCACTATTCATGATCATCATGAATCTTCTCGTAAACTAGGTTTACGGGTATTCAAATTCGCGAGTGAGGTTTAGCTGCGTATTCATGCATCATCAGTAAGGACACATCATATGGACTAGAGTAGTCTACATATCATCAGTAACATCATCAATATATTAGGTCATGCATGGGTTTGTGTGATTTTCATTATCGTTTGTTTAATTATTTAATTAACGTTACCACTCAGTTTTACTACTAACGTATACCCGATACTCCCGACTATGATCCTAACATATTTTCATACTCATTATTATAATATAAAATTTATATTATTAATTTACCCGGTGTTTTGAAATCATTTGATATATTTTCCGGTATACGCCTATAATTTCGTCGGATCACGATATCTCAACACTACAATTATTTTAACACCCGATTCTCATCAGGAATGTAAATTTATAATTTTTAAAACATCGTCAAATTTTATTTGGTAGAGTTAAACTTTGTTTCTAGCAAACTCGGTACCTGGTATTCCCTAAAACTAATAATATTTGACATAATCTTCACCCCCATCTCTTTTGCCCCCCCCCATTCCAATCACTTACATATTTTGAAAATCCTACTAGCTCCCATTAAAACTTGTACTTCTTGTCTAAAATAATATATATCTATACTAGATATTTTCTTACTTCATATATACATGTATATTAAAAACAACTAGCAAAAACATATCTCTTCCTTTCTCTCTTGCTCCATAATCGGCCAACAACAAGAACACAAGGAGAATCCATCAACTTTTGAAGATCAAGTCATAATCAAGGCTCTTTTACACTCCTAGCTAGGATTTTGAAATAAAAATCCCTAGGTTTCTTATATATTTCTATCCAAATCACCTCAAATCTTCAAGTAAGTTTCAAGTAAAATTTATCTACTTTTTATACTTCCATTCACCATATTTTCATGTTCTAGTAACTAATTATGCAAGTATACATATGTTATATACCACTTGTTGTTTATTTTTGGCACAAAAATGAGTTTAAAGATCTTTACTAGTAATCTTTTGAGCCCTATCATTCTTGGTGATGTTTAGGACCCCATGACACCCTAAGAAGGTGTATGGTAGATTAAGGGTTGTTATGAATTTGATTGGAGTGGATTTGGACAAGTAGTAAACTAGAAAATTCATTTTAGACAATATATGAAAGTGGCTGTCCCTTTTTGCAAAACGTGGAAAGATCAGGGGTTCATGAGTAATTTTGAACGAAAGATTAAGAAAATACATTAAAAAACGAAACTATGGCCGTTGGAATGAACAAAAACGAGCTTATAACGAAGGAGATATGATTAAGAAAATACTAGTAATCTTCTGAAAAAATACTTGCTGTTCCGCGACTTTCTACCGCTAAAAGGAGGTGTTAAACTTTAACGAGACAACCTGACATACATAAAATTTACTAGTTCACTGTAACACGAGACCGGGGATATAAAGAACATAAGAAACGGACTTATAACGACCGAGATACAAGCTTTTCAAACCCGACGTACACTACACTTTTTCATCAGCACCAACACTTGGAAATTTTTTTAAGTGTTGACCATTTCGCCAAGTGACCATGTTTAACCCCACTTTTCTCATTGATAGACCCGTTTTTTGAAAATTAACATCTGTGACTAAAATTTAGATCACCCAGCCTTGTTTTTTCAAAACATCCAGCCATTCGTCAAACGGATTTATAACGAATAACATATGGCTTTCCAAACATTCCCGAAAACTGCCCAGAAACTGCTAAAACAGCCCAAACACCCTACTTCACGGCTATTTTTCTTTATGATCGAGACCCGTATGGACAAACTTCAGTGTTATGACTTTTTAGATAATGTTACAAACTTCCTAAAACCAATGAGTTTCTTTCCTAACTCTTAATATTCACCAATTCGCGACTAGTTTTGTGAGGCCATTTGGTCATATTTTCAAAGTTAAGAAAAATGTTATTTTACGACGAAATCATTATATTTACCGATAAAACACCAAACGAGGATCGTGGAGTACCGTTTCAGCATATTTACATGAAAAGTGTTTATTAACTTAACGAGGCGTCAAAAATATATTTTTGACGATAAACATTATTTTCAAATTTCACGAGTAGTATCGATAACATTCGTATTTGCATGTGTAGCATCATTTCATTGCTTACATTAGATCATATCATTCATATTAGGTTGCGGTTAGAGATCAGATGTGTGAGGTCATCTCAGAAGAAGGTTGATTTTGGGGATACTGTGAATGATTTTGGGGATACTGTGAATGATACTTCAGGGAATCAGATCATTAAGTGCTTTAACTGCAATGGAGTCGGTCATATGGCTACTGCATGTCCTTCTTCAAGAACTCAGGGCAGTAAGTATCACAAACAGCAACTTCTATTAGCTCTTCAGGAAGAATCTAGAGGCACAAATAAACTAAATGACAACAGCTTCATGGCCAATGCTCAGTCTGATGATGACATGGAAGATCTCGAAGCTAATGCTGCTGTTATGCTTATGGCCAACATGCAGGAACTCCACATCACTGAATCAGGTCCAGTATATGATTCTGACACTCTGTCTCAGGTAAACAACTTTAATTCATGCCTTATACATGATATTGTCACCCCATCTGCATCTGCATCTACATCGAAACAATCAGTTCAAAATGATGCATTGTTCTCTACAGACGAAAATTATCAATTGGACACAGTTGTTACATTTGATGATGATCAAATTAACTCAAATGTCTCAATTGAGGATTCTCAAACTAATCATGTAAACGACAACAATGCTCATCTTAAACCCTTTGCTTCTATGCCTGATCCAGATTCAGACCTTCGGACACTTCTCCTGGCCAGTCAATCTCAAAATATAAAATGTCAAGAATTAAATGCGAGATTGAAAGAGAAGAATGCATCATTGTCTAGGGATCTCGAGTGTTTGAATATACAATTAACTAACACTGTCAAACTCATTGATAACGAAAAGAGCTTTGAAAATGCTTTTAAAGAATCTTATCGTCATGAAAAGGATCTCGAATTTCAAATTGGCAACATAATGGAATCTAAAAATGCTTTAGCTTTACAACTTGAACAACAAGGGTTTGTACATAAACAACAAGTTGCTCAACTCGAAGACATCATTTTGCAAACCAAAAATGAGTTGTCAACTTGTCAAGCGGATTTTCAGGAACATAAACAGATTTCAAGGGATAGAGTTAAATCATATTTAGATGAAATTGTTGAATTGACGAGTCAACTCAAAGAGTTTCAGAATGTTGTATATAAAACTGGTAATTCAATTACAACCATTCATAAACTTTCTGTAAAACGGTCTAACACCGGCCATGGTTTTGCCATTGGTAGTGAATCACCCAGTTTTCTAAATAAAGCACTCACCGAGATTCCGAAGATATATAGTGCAAACCATTTCTTTGATGACACTGTTATTCGTGCTGTTGTTTATGATCGTGAGGAAGAATTGGAAATAGAGGACGAGACTCGATCTAAAATGGAAAATGTTGATTTCAACAAACCTTTTGATTACTCAAAAATGCCTTCTATCAATGAAACTTTTACACCTCAAAAAGAGAATGTTGAACAACCGTATTTTATATTACCAGAAGATCTTCCTTCTTATAAAGCTTCCCTCACACCAGTAGTTCAAAACAATGGTCTTTTAACTAAACCAGAAAATGTTCAACCTCTTCCTAAAACGTGCAAGATACTTCGGTATTTCCAAACGTTTATGGAAGATATTGAATTTTTACAAGATGCTGTTGATCGTAATTCAGAAATCACTGTTTTCACATTTATTGCTCCTCATGAGCGTGAACGGCGAGAGGTGTTTCAAAAACAATTTTTACCTCACGTTCAACATCTACGATTATGTGCTGAACTCTGGGAACAGGATCTTCAAAAAGAAGTGTCTTCAATGATGGATATTTTTCAAGAAACAGAAAAATCAATTTCATTTTATCAACGTCAAAATCAATTTTTGCAAAATGAAAATGATCGTCTCATGGAACGTGTCCTCAATTATGATATTATATCTGTGGTAATGAATTCTCTTTATGAATGTGGTACTGATATGCTTGTTTCTGAACACTGTGATGATATTGGGTTGTTGAATAAAACAGTTGAGACATTAAAAAATGAGAACATGAGTCTCCGACAACAAAATGATGATGTGCAGAAAAAACTTTCAGATGAAATCTTTCAACTCAACAAAAAACTAGAATGGTGTCAAAACCAAAGTCTTGTTTTTGAACTTGAATTGCAAAATCTTAAAACTTCGACATCTTTTTCAAATGAAAATGAGGAACTTAAAAGTCAGATTTCTAAATATGAAAAAGAGATTGCTGAATTGCAAGAAGTAACAGATTTTTGGCAAAAGAGTCGAGATGAATATTTCTACTTAAACCGAAAGCTTGACAGCACAATTCAGGACAAAACGCACATCATTATTGAATTGAAGGAGAAAATTAAAAATCTTGAAAAGAAAAAGTCTGCAAATACTAAGATTGTTGCACCAGAAAAACATAGGACAGATAACACTAGTAACGATACAGCTATTCATAATTCTAACATGAGTTCTTCCACCTCTCCAGGACTAGTTATCCCTCCTAGCGTTAGCAGATCCAAGCACCAAAAAGAGAAAAAGAAGAATAGGAATTTGCGACGTAAGAGAGAGAACTTAAAAGCTATGGAAGTAGAAGCTCACCCTAGGAATTTGAATAATAATCATGTTACTATAGATTTAGATTGTGATTTGGCAACTTGTAATCCGAATCTGTCTGTAACGAATGATGTATCTCGTACTTCTTTATCGTTTAATGCATCTTGTGTGTTTTGTCGTAAATCTATGCTATCTGGTGATCACTCTAAGTGTGTTGCTACTTCTCTTTTAACACGTCTTAAGAAACTTACAAAAGGCAAAAAATCTAGGCCCACTACTGCTTCCAAATCTAAGCTAGGATTAACGCCCCCTGTAGTTTCTGAGGATGTAGTTGCTACCCCTGTAGTTAAGCCCAGCAATCCTAAGAACTTGCCTTCACTTAGCGAATTCACTAAGAAGAAAGCGCAATCTAGTTGGAAGTGGCAGCGTTGGTTAACTAAGATGCATAATTTTGCTTGGATTCCTAAAGTTGTTATATCATGTGTTTCTAACCAACCGGAACCCACTACTTCATCGGGTTCCACCCTTACCATTGTGCCATCGTCGTCTCCTTCGTGTGATGCAGGTGGTGCAAATCATTCTCTGGATTGTTGATAGCGGATGTACCCGACATATGACAGGCGATCTCAAACTGTTAAGAAACTTTGTATCAAAGTTCATTGGTACTGTCAGATTCGGGAATGATCACTTCGCTGCTATTATGGGGTATGGAGATTATGTCAGTGGGAATATTGAAATCAGCCGTGTATACTATGTTGAAGGTCTTGGTCACAATCTATTTTCAGTCGGTCAGTTTTGTGACGGTGACTTAGAAGTTGCATTCAGGGAGAAAACTTGTTTTGTACGTGATCTACAAGGGAACGATCTAATGTCCGGCACTCGCAACAACAGTCTTTATACCATTTCAATGTCTGATATGATTGCTTCCTCTCCCATCTGCTTACTTTCTAAGGCCGAATCTACAAAATCATGGTTATGGCATAAACGAATGTCACATCTCAATTTCAAAACCATGACTGATCTAGCTAGACACAAATTGGTTGAAGGACTCCCCAGATTCAGATACGCTAAAGATCACCTTTGTCCTGCTTGTGAACAAGGGAATAGTAAACGTGCACATTTTGCTTCAAAACAAGAACCCAATACGGATCATGTTCTTCAGCTATTACATATGGATTTGTGCGGACCAATGAGAGTACAAACAATCAACGGGAAACGTTACATTCTTGTCATAGTAGACGACTTCTCAAAATGGACTTGGGTCTACTTTCTTCGTACTAAAGACCAGGCTCCATCCATGATAGTCACTTTTCTCACCAAAATTCAAGTTCAACTTAGAAACACCGTCAGAACCGTCAGAACAGACAATGGAACTGAATTTAAGAATCAAACCCTTCGAGATTATTTTGAGAAGGTAGGTATTGTTCATCAAATATCTATTGCTCGGACTCCCGAACAAAATGGTGTGGTCGAAAGACGAAACCTTACGCTAGTCGAAGCCGCCCGCACAATGCTGAT
>LBNU01012106.1:94812-110939 GCA_014162995.1 Artemisia annua
TGTTAGGATCATAGTTTTCAACTATTCAGTCAAGTCTCGGTCATTTCAATAAATGTAATAGGTTGCTAGTATTATCACTTTTATTTACGTTTTAGCTTAATACTCGTATGGTT
This sequence comes from Artemisia annua, assembly GCA_014162995.1. Taxonomy (NCBI): domain Eukaryota; kingdom Viridiplantae; phylum Streptophyta; class Magnoliopsida; order Asterales; family Asteraceae; genus Artemisia; species Artemisia annua. Next base: position 94,926 of record LBNU01012106.1, read on the forward strand.
ATAAGACGAGTCCAATAAGTGTCCAATGGGCCTCAAAGCCCATACGTCTAGATGATAGGAAAGGAAGGGAGTGTTGCCCTATCCTCCTCCTATATATAGGACACTAAGTATCACTTAACATTTGTTGGTTAATTTCATATCTTAAGGAAACTCTTGTTCTTTCATCTTTCATATTGATCTTAATCAACCAAGTCTATTTCTCATCTTACTTCTTTCATTTGAATGCTTGTGTTTACTAATATGGTGACCTAACAGTTGATTTCTTGGGGATTGTTGCATAGGAGCGGTAGTCAAGACAAATGCAGTCAACCGGACCTATGGGTGATGGAGTTATTGGAGGAAGATAAGAATGGGAATGCGGCATGGATTATTGCCGAATATCTTTCTAAGTGAGCACCGGGAATTAAGAAACAAAGTGATGTTTGTGGAGGTCATTATGTGACCGTTTTGGCTAAGAATCTTGGGTATTATAATGAGAATGAGTTGAGGAAGTGTCGAGTGAGGATGGAGAGTGAGATATGGGATGCTTTTAGTTTTGGAAAAGCATTGGATAGGAATAATAAGACTTTGGGACCTTGGACCGAACCAAGTGTGGGGGCGCAATCAGGAGCTTATGCGGAGGCACCATCACAACCTCAAATGGGATGTTTTCCGGGGAATACTCAAAGTGGTTTTGATTCGGGATGGGGTGATTGGAACCGAGAGTTAAATGCTATTGAGTGTAGGGAAGTTTGGAAAGATTCAATGATGATGAGGAATAATTACAACTTTGATTATTCCATGCCAATGATCCAACACTTGGCACAAGATGCCAATTATGAGGTACCTCCCTACAACCCACCAAATGTTCCACCATACCCGTTACCATATTCTCCATATCCTGGACCATACCCCTACCCTTATCCTGGTTATTCACCACTTCCCGAGCCATACCCTCCATACGGTAGACTTCCCGAGTATGGTAGTTTAGGTGTCAATGTGGGTGGATCAAGTTTTAATCCTGGAGGATCGAGTTATGATGTTGGAGGTTCGTCATCAAGAGTTAGAAAGAAGAAGCGACGAGTGGTGGATGAAGACGATGATGAGGATGAAGATGGGAGCGAGGACGAGTTCGTTCATCCCAACATGGATTATTGATGATGACGAGTGAACGGCGTATGGTTTATGGCTTGTGTTAAAAACAATTATGTGTCGAATTATTTCTATTTCCACTACCTTTAACTATTTCTTTTAGGATTTATAACATAACTTAATTATCTACTTATTTCGTTTAGATATTTTTGTTTGTGTTTGTTTGGTTGTTTCGTATATTTTGCAGTTTTCTTGCAGGGGTTTTGTTACGGAAGCATATAGTTGATCAACGTTTGGAGTCGATAAACTCATTTGCTTATTATGATCAAATATGCATATTGCGTATTTAACTCCGGTATTTTCTAAATTTTTCCATTTCCTTTACTTTGAAGTCATTTTTATTACATTGAGGACAACGCAAAACTTAAGTGTGGGGGAGGGAAGAAAATAGAAAAATTGCATAATTTTTAATTTTTTAAATTTTCGTTTTTTTTAGAGTCGTGAACTTTAGTTACTAGAAGTAGTTCGCCCTACATATTTTAGTTAAAATAAGGTTGATTCAATGGTAAATAATAATGATATTTTTGGAGCATAAATTAAGTTTAAAAAGCAATTCGTCTCTGAATTGATAACATTTGCTAGCACAATTTTATACCCTTATTACTACAAATTGTGAGGATTAGTTTTTTTTATGTGAATAGTGTTTCTCATGCTATTTATATGTTTCGTTATGAGTGTGCCGGTGATTGTGTTAATTCTAGAACTTGTACTTGTTATGCATTACGGTTAAATCATTTTCGAATGATAAGGATATATTCATATGATAAGAGGCAAACTTAGGATATAAAACCAAATGGCCATCCGTTTACAAAACAAATTTTTGCTAACCACATCGGTTAGTTATTCCTCGTATTTGGAACCCATTTGTTAGCGTTTATCTTTAGTGCTAGATACCCCTAGTTAAATCCTTTGAGCCATCCTTTTCATTTTGTTACATCCAAAAAAATACAAAAAGATTTTACACTTTAAACCTTAGCCTAACCCTTGTCAAAGTCTAAACGGTGGGTTGCTAGTTGCTTGGTATGTTGAATTGTTTTTGATGATTATGAGTTAGACACACTTTGTTGTTTGTGTGTGCCATTCCGACAAAGACGGAGACTGCAGCTTCTTATTTGTATTTTTGTGGTGATGCTTATGCGAAGTGTGGGGGAGATGTGATGTATAAAAAAAAAGAGAAGTGAAAAAAAAGAGAATAAGTCATCGCAACTATAAGGTGACAATTATAGCAAATGTGCTATATTATAAATGAATAAAGAAAGTTATGTGATATGTTGTTAGCCGATGTGCTAAGTATGAATAATTTTATTATGGTGAATCGATGTATCGACATGTGAAAGTTCCAAGAGGAGAAAGATTGTAACTATTATCATTTATGGGATTTGTGGTTTGTTCGTGACTAGCAACAATGGGATTTAGACTTGATTTTATTTTTCTTTAAAACCAATTTCATAAATATTCCCATGCCTTATCCTTACCTTTTTGACTTAGTGTAATTATTAAGTGTATTGACGAGTAGTGACCATCCGAGTTCATGAGGATCTAGAAAACGTGCTAGCGAACTAAGGTTATCCTTAGTGACCATCCGTTATTTGGTGATACTAGAATTCGTGACAGCGATCTATTACGATTTACACAAGATATTTGCATGAAGGTTTTATTTACCCTTAGCCTAAACGTTACAACCCGAATAAAAGACCTCTTTGATGAATTATTTCATTGTTTTGATACTTGTACAAGCCTATGGTAAGAAACATAAATCATGACGGACCAATGAGTGATCTATTAATCATGACACATATTGAGTGATTAGTGAATTTCAAATTATCTTCGTAAGGTGCGTAGAATTGTTATCAAGCTCTTTATTAACTTGTTTGAGTTCAAATAAGATATTTGCACTATTGCCATTGAAATCAATTTTCTTTTGATTAAGACTTGCTCGAGGGCGAGCAAAGCCCAAGTGTGGGGGATTTGATAACGCTCAAAGTTAACATGTTTTTAGTCACGTTATTATTGGTTTTACACAAGGAAATTGGTCATATTTGTATATATTTGTTACTTAATCGTGGAAAAGTGTTTATGCATGCAAATATAGCCAAAAGCAGGTAAAAGTGATTAAAAGATGAAGAAATGAAGTGATCATGCACATTTGGAGAGTTTCGAGAAGAAGGAAAAAAAGAAAGAAACGACGCATGGACAAAAGGATTTGATAAAGACAAGCTTTCTACACATATTTATCAAGGAAATATCAAGTTCTTATGAATAAAGTCATGCCACGAAGAAAGACAACGCATGCAACGTGAAACGACAAAGTAAAGACAAAAGAATATTTTTCAGAAGGCATCCAACCGATCGGATGCAACCCGCATCCGATTCGGTTGGATCTGACCATATTACTACCATCTGATCGGATGGAGCTTAAACCGATTGGATGGCAGTAACTGCTGTTACAAGTTTCTCATTTATGACGAAATTTACTCCCCATAATCATTTGTGGCTGATCATTTCTGCATAATAACTCCATAAGGACGTTTTTACTTGAAGGATAAGTGTCATTAGGCTATATAATGACTACTTAGGGTCTAGATTACATGTACCATCAAATATCCAACAAAGTGTTACACCAAATATTATTAGTTCATCTTATATTGCCTGAAAGTTTACTAAGTGTTGTGAAAACGTCCAGAAAGTGTTGAGTTCGAGTCTCAAGCGTTGGTTCGAGTTTACGTTAGTGAACAATTGGAGGAGTGTGGTTGCTATAGTTCCACAAGTTTATTCATTGTAATTCTCAAGCTAGGTAGACCTTGATACTTATAATGAACAATTGTTACTTTGAGTTTAATGAAAGTTTTCTTATTTACTTGTGTTTTAATATGATTGTTATGGAGTAATTTGTGATATACTTGTGTGTATGATGTGATTGGTTATGGAGTATTCTTTTATGAAAAAGGTGATGCATGAAAACATATCTATTTTATGAGTTTGTTGAAGTAACATCTAATCTTGCTTAATTTGTTGGTAAAGACAATCTTTGAAAAAATAGGTCCGAAAGGAGTTTCAACTTGTTTTTATTCCAAAACATTAGTGCACGAATTAGTATGGAATATGATGCTTGACACCCATCTTATTTACTTGTTAAAATGGATTTGAGAAGATTTCATCACGAAAAAGGACCGAAAGGATTCGTAGGAATTCATAAGAAAAGAATTGATTTTCAAAACAACCATGTGATTATAGAATTGTCATACTAATTTGATATGTCCGAAAGGAGTCATTTAGGTGATAGAATTCTTAGTGGTAGTTAAAACATGACATACATCATAGATTGTATAACTACTCATTTTTAGTTGCGCATCATAACAAGTTTTACACCAAACTTTATACTTGAATTGTCATGATACTCCTAATTACCAATCAAGGAATTATACACAAGTATATGCTTAGTTCTTATTGAGTTTCTTTTAAATTGATATTTACATAAATTTGGATTGACAACCCTTATTTAACAAACGTTTTTCTTATTACTAAAACTATCAAATCCCTTGGGACAACCTCGACTTACCCACCTTTACTACATCGGACGAGTATACTTGCTCGTATGTGCTAAATAGTTAATCGGATAAATCGTATTTATAAATTTTAAAACTTGCACTAATAAAACGCACATCAACCTAGTTGAGAGGATTAAAGATAAATCCTTCGTAATCAAGTGTTTTATGTTATTTAGCGATAACCCAAGGAATGAAAGTTTACTTTGTTGAATTGCCTATTAGGGTTCATGCATTTGAAAATTGGGCTTTTTGGGTAAACAAAATTAAAAGATTAAATTGATGATTAAACTATGGTTAGGTGATGATACATTATCATCTTGATTGTTAATTGAATTGGAGTAATGAAAAAGAAAAAGAAAATGATTAAAAAAGTTATAAGTTTTATTGAACTTAAGTGGCGTTTAGATACAAGATTTAATGTATGAATAATAGTTATCAAGATCGCGATCTTGATTGTAGGATTGTACGATCTTATGATTATACATTAGAAAACCTTGTAAGATCGGATATAGCATAGGATATATGTAAGATTGTGAGATAGCTAGTAGGATCGTAGGATCACTATCGGTCCCGATCCTACTATAAAGCTTAATTATTATTATTCAACACTTTATATAAAAATAAGCCCATTTTCCAAAATTTTGACCCAGTTTTACCTACATATATGACCCAATGTTACTTGTGTTGTATTTCTTTTCTATCAAAAACGTTTATTAAACGACTGAAACATGAAGTAATTTCATGTATTGCATTATTTATATTATTATGGTGTTTAAACTTTAAAATTCTTATTCATATTCACTTAAATTGGTCGTTTATGTCGAATTTTATATGGAACTCTATAACTCTACAACCTCTATCTAAAAATTTACGCTAGGATCTTACGATCCCGATTCGATCTTACGATCATGATCTTAGGGAGACAAAAACGATCCTAAATAGGATCGCGATCTTGATAACCTTGGTATGAATAACTCATTGTTTAGGAATGGATGGAGAATGTTGACGAAGGATAATAATTAGTTGATTAGCTTTGGATGCAGGTAAGTACTTGGTTCTAATTGAATGAACACGTTTACCATGATATAGCTTATTGGTAATTCGTAATTGTTATTATGTGTTCATAAAGATAAGCTTTACTTGCTAGTTTAGCACGAACATGTGACTTTAACATGTTGGTATGTGTCACACCTCGCCAAGGCGGAAACGCGAGTGTAACTTCATGGATATCATCACAACACATGGTGTCTAGATAGAGAATTTCTATATGCACATAAATAGAGCAAAGTACAAACACGAAGTGTCATAACAATACCCCAAAAGAAAATAACCAAAACAAATCTTCAAAAGGTATCAATAGAACATAAAGTACTAGTCGAAAGACATTGAAGTGTATCACAAACAAATTCAAACATATTCAAACCAAAACATAAAGATAAATCGATCTCAAATGCAACTAAGTCTCGTCTAGTCGCCTCCCTCTACCTTAGCCTTAGAATGCTCACCTGAAAATGATGCTTAAAATGTCAACATAATGTTGGTGAGGTTCATAGGTTTAAGACACACAATATATATCTCAGGCAACCAGTTCTCTGTGATTATAAAACATAGCAGGACAGTAAGACTAGTCATTATACTAGATAGCATGCAATATCAGTCATTCAACCTACATAAACCACTTAAAGGACATAAGGGACGGAACGTGCCCACGATCCAAATAACAATATCCAACATCAATTGGGACGGAACGCGCCCATGATCCAAGTTCAATGGGTAAACCGTACCCTCTGATCAGACCACACAGAATAATAGTGAGTAGAATTACTACTCTCCATTTGGATAATGGGAGCATAGCTACCCTCCAAATGGACCACACAGAATCTCCACACAATAATCTCATAACATGCAATACACGTATAACAACACTTACAAGTCCATGCATTTATACGACACATAATCACAGTAACTTAAAACATAATTTAACACAAGCATCATTCCCATCCCAAGTTTAAAACAATGTAAAAGTGGGAGATGAAACTCACCTCAAACTTTGCAGCTTCCAAATTATCAATCACAAATCTATACAACAAAATAAGATCACATTACACGCGACCAAGCTAAAAGCTATATTCCATGTAACACACATATGATGGATGTCTAAAGGTCATATAAACCACTATGGTTCACCTAGACTCCATACTAAACACTACCAATCACTTACACTCACTAAATCCCTTTCATACACAGAATACGCAGATTTTGGGGTACTTCTACCCAAATGAAATCACAACAAAATAAGCTCCACAACTCACACCAAAAATTCACCATGGTCCTTCATGAGCATACAAGCTTCTCCTAGAAGGCCATGCACTAAACACACACACAAGTACTCTTTGAAAAATCAAACATGAAAACTATCCAAATTCGGATCTGAACGCACACCAAAATGTTTTGACCTACAAATCATATTTTCACAACCGTTTAACGCATACCCTTCGCGTGGAAGTCAAAGGGAACATAGAACTCAGCTTCTCCAGAAGGGCTAACCTAGATCTCACTTTTTCATACACAATTCACTACCAAACTTATGACATAATTCTGTCCCGGTTTAACAGCTTTGACACTTTAACTTGTAAAAATCGTTTGACTGACCTCCTGACCTCGAAATCGATCGTGGTCGGGCTTTTTGGAAAGCTCTTTATATGAACTACAATTTAGACTCAAAATTAATGTTCTAACTCATATCTATCTATTAAATATCTTCGTATCTTTACAGCCTTACAATTCTGTCAAAATCCTAACTCATTAACTAACATGTTTTATGCCCTAATCTCTTCACCAATCATCATAATATTAATAATTAATGATCCCAACATGTTATATATCATTAATTTACAGAAGTAAACATAAACCCTAATCCATCATATTCTTGTTACATGAATTATAATAATTAATTGAACACATGTATTACAAATTATACCTTGATCTTTGATTTTTGCTTCAATAGAAAAACCCTAACTTTTTTTCTCTGCTCTCTCCCTTGATCGACCGTATATCTCAAAAAGAGGGGTGAGGGATCTTTTATTTGATATTTATAATACCCTATTATTATTCTAGATATCCCTTTAAGCTAGGAATTGTATTTGGAATAAAACTTGCTTCCTTTTTCCCCTTGTTTACCCAAATCGGCCGCCCCTTTCCCATATATATATTTTTTATTTTTTAATTAAATTTATTTATTACACTTAAAACCTTGTACTCTTGATATTTTATAAGAACCCATAACGAAACCTAACGTCTTACGCGATAAACCTTCGTTTTTACGACGACTTGGAAAATTATCATTTTCAAAACATAGTTTCCAAAAATAGAATTCCACACTCTCTATAGATATAACCCATAAAAACAAACTCCACGTAACTTATTAACGCTCAAATACTTGAACGAAGACTTGTTACGCACAACTAGAAAACACCAAAACTAGACAAGTCATTTCTACGCCACCAAGGCGACCAAAATGAACTTATCCAAAATCAATACTACTCACATCATAATGACAACCTCACACATAGGGATTTAGTGCCAACACACGTATTTATCACACATATATCACACATAAACACATAATACACACCAAACAAAAGTCAAATGGATCAAGACTATTAGTCAAACTAACCTGCTAAAATCACGGTTGTTACAGTATGCGTTAATGTTTTAATGGATTGCAAATGTGCTACATGATGTGGCAGGCCAAGTGAGAAGAATTATGAAAAATTAAGGAGTCAATACTTGTTAGATATTATTTGATAGAGACTTATAATTAGCTAATGAAAGCCAATGTGCAACTTTATTTGTTAGAGTATTGTGTTTGTTTTATTAGAAATACAATGCTCTGTGTGAATAGTTTACTTTGATAAGAACACTATTGTGTGAAGTTTATATATTATGTAAATATGCGAGGTGCTAAAGCATGAGATTAATACGAGACTAGTCATAGCATAAAGAAGACAAAAATGTGATAATTTTATGATGTGTATGATGTGAAATAGAAACCCTTCGGGGTGAAGATAGACACCATTCGGGGTAAGTGATAGCACCCTTCGGGGTAAATAATAGCAGTAAGACCCTATCGGGGTAAGAGAAGTAGAACCCTTCGGGGTAAGTGATAGCACCCTTCGGGGTAAATAATAGCACTAAGACCCTATCGGGGTAAGAGAAGTAGAACCCTTCGGGTAAAGTTTGAAGTATGTTATACGTTACAATCAATCCTTCGGGATAATATGCATGAACAAATCGTGATAATTAAAAGTTGTGAATACTTATGTGCAATAGCACCCCTTTTTGGGGTAATGGATAGTACCCTTCGTGCTAAGTTACAAGGATGATTAAAATCACGGGTAAAGTAATTCATGATAAGCAAAAGTTATTTTAGAATCAATAATGGCATTTTGTAAAAATGTTGTGTTATGGAAATGGGTCAAATATGGACCCAAGTAAAGTGTTCTATGTTTTGAAAATTTTATGAATGATACATGGGACAACAAATAAGAATGTTTATGAAATGTTTTAAAAGTTAAAAGAAGTGTTGCGTTTGCCAAAGTGTGAGTCAAGAAGTGTCACATAATTATGTAAATAAGTGATGATTGGTGATTATGTTGTTTTAAATTATTATTGTACCATTTACTTATTAAGCGAAAAGCTTATTGTTTGGTTGCATGTTTTAGTCGACGAGTAATTCTTGAGAAGCATGCTTAGAACGAGTTTTGTACCTCATTTTAATTTAAAGGTTTTTAAAGTGTCTACTTTATAAGAATTACGAGTTTTAAAATAGTACAAATTATTTTTACGGATGGTTTTTCGAAAACAGAGTAAAATGTAAAAATATAGCTTTTCTTTGAAAAGTTGATGCAGGATCATATGGCCATATGATATTTTAGCATATGACTAGATGCTCTTTCCAGAATATGAGAATAGAGTATATGGACGTATGTTATTCTACCACATGGTCATATGCTTTCGTCAGAAACTTATGAAGAAGCATATATGGTTGGATGGAAAATTCTCATATGGTGATATGCGTAAAAACAAGTTTGGGTGTTTCATCTTTGTTGCTTCCGCTTTACTTATTGTGTGCTGGTGTGTTTCTTCGTCCACTGTTAATAGGGGCTACCTTAAAATTATATTGGTATCTGCTCTTTTGAGATATAAGAAGTTTGTTTGTGGGTACTATTTTGTAAATTTTAGCATCTCTTGGTATTTTTATCATAATATTCTGTTAACAACATATTTTGATGTTCAGAAAAAAATACATTGCGACTCATGTTGTCAAAAAGAGGCAATGTCCTTAGTTGTTTCCCAGTTGGGTAATATAAGAGCAAAATACACCATATTTATTCCTAGAGTAGGGTTTTGTTTTTTTGTTTTTTTTGTTTTTTTTTGTTTTTTTTGTTTTTTTTTGGTTTTTGTTTGTTTGTTTGTTTGTTTTTATTTATTTATTTATTTTTTCTTTTTCTTTATAATTAACGGCTGAGCGAAAGTATGACATTTCGCAAATGTTTTTAGCGATGGATAAATTTCTCGAATTTCATTGGTGGAGACTTTTAGGAGCCACTGATTTGTCCTAAAAGCTGTTATATCACACGGGTCAAGTAAATTGTTGTGAAATTCCGCAGGTAATGCAGTTGAAGATTTTTAGATAGCGAGAAAGCAACGATATTTGAGANAAAATAGAGTAAATTACATAGATGGTCCCTGTGGTTTGCCCAAAGTTTCACCCACAGTCCCTGAAAGTTAAAAGTTGCACAGATAGTCCCTATCTCTGAAAAGAATAACACTAATGGTCCCTTTTTTAACTGTCGTTAAGTGACTTCCGTTATAATTTACACGTTAGTCCCTTTTGGTTAAATATCGTTGCATCGTTTATCCTTAATAATAACGGTCGTTTATAACTTAAAGTTTTTCGAATTTTTCTTACGTTTTCATACGTTTTCATCCGTTTTTATACGTTTTCACGCGTTTTTATCTGTTTTCGTCCATTTTTATGCGATTTCGTCCGTTTTTCTTACGTTTTCATCCGTTTTCATGCGTTGTTATACGTTTTCGCTCGTTTTTCTTACGTTATTGTCTGTTTTCCTACGTTTTCATCCGTTTTTATCCGTTTGGGTCCGTTTTTATACGTTTCGCTTGTTTTTACACGTTTTCCTTTATTTTTCTTACATTTTCATACGTTTTTATACGTTTCATACGTTTTTATATGTTTTCGTTCGTTTTTATACGTTTTCTTACATTTTCATCGGTTATTTTTATGTTCTCATATGTTTTTCTCCGCTTCCTTCCGTTTTCATCCATTTTTATTCATTTTCATCTGTTTTTATACGTTTTGGTCCATTTTTATACGTTTTCATCCGTTTTATATGTTTTTGCTCCATTTTTCTTATATTTTTATCCATTTTTATACGTTTTCTTATGTTTCTGTCTGTTTTCCTTATATTTTCATCCATTTTTATACGTTTTAATCCGTTAACGTATAAAAACGTATGAAACCGGACGAAAATGTATAAAAATAGATAAAAGTGTATGACAATTTTAGAAAAACGGATGAAAGCATATAAAAACGAATGAAAATGTATAAAAATGGATCGAATGTATGAAACGTAAGAAAAATGAGCGAAAACGTATAAAAGCGGATAAAAAGTATTAAAACATATGAAAACGTAAGAAATACGAACGAAAACGCATAAAAATGGATAAAACGTATGAAAATATAAGAAAAGCGGACGAAAACATATAAAAAAGGACAAAAACGGATAAATTAGATGAAAACGGATAAAAATGTATGAAAAATGAGCAAAAACTTATAAAACGGACGAAAACGTATAAAAATAAACCAAAACGTATAAAAACGGACGAAAATGAATAAAAATGAATGAAAACGGAAGGAAACGGAGAAAAACATATGAAAACATAAAAATAACCGATGAAAGTGTAAGAAAACGTATAAAAACAAACGAAAACATATAAAAACGTATGAAAACATATATAAACAGATAAAAACGTATGAAAATGTAAGAAAAATAAAGGAAAACGTATAAAAACAAGCGAAAACGTATAAAAACGGACCCAAACGGATAAAAATGGATGAAAANACAAAAACGGATAAAAGTAGATGAAAACGGATAAAAATGGATGAAAAATGAGCAAAAACTTATAAAACGGACGAAAACGTATAAAAATAAACCAAAACGTATAAAAACGGACGAAAATGAATAAAAATGAATGAAAACGGAAGGAAACGGAGAAAAACATATGAAAACATAAAAATAACCGATGAAAGTGTAAGAAAACGTATAAAAACAAATGAAAACATATAAAAACGTATGAAAACATATATAAACAGATAAAAATGTATGAAAATGTAAGAAAAATAAAGGAAAACGTATAAAAACAAGCGAAAACGTATAAAAACGGACCCAAACGGATAAAAATGGATGAAAACGTAGGAAAACAGATAATAACGTAAGAAAAACAAGCGAAAACGTATAAAAACGGATGAAAACGTAAGAAAAACGGACGAAATCGTATAAAAACGGCCGAAAACGGATTAAAACGCATGAAAACGTATAAAAACGGATGAAAACGTATGAAAACGTAAGAAAAATTCGAAAAACTTTAAGTTATAAACGGCCGTTATTATAAACGATAAACGATGCAACGATATTTAACCAAAAGGGACTAACGTGTAAATTATAACGGAAGTCACTTAACGACAGTTAAAAAAGGGACCATTAGTGTTATTCTTTTCAGAGATAGGGACTATCCGTGCAACTTTTAACTTTCAGGGACTGTGGGTGAAACTTTGGTCAAACCACAGGGACCATCTATGTAATTTACTCAACTATAAATTAGTCATACATTAGTTTTTTACTGTATTTGTAACAAGAGGTTTGGATAATCACTAAAATGGAAAGCTTCTAAAGATCTACAATGACAATTAGAAGGGAGTCATCTTTTGTTAATATTTAACAATGCCTCGGGTGAGTTCTATGAAGGTCTCCTCTTTGCACGGAACTGTTAGACCTCCCATAGGATGAGCATAGCCAAACTCATCTTCGGACAGATTCAGCAACATTTGAAACAAAGGGTGCTTGAGATACGCTAGTGGAACTAAATATCTCTTCATTTTGCTTTCACCAACATAAAGGGAGAAATAACCTTTTGGAGTTTCAATGGCAGATGAAGGTGAAATTATTCTTTGTTTTCCTTGCTTAGGATGCAAAATTTTTGGAAGCTTTTGTAATCCCATGATAAAAGTGTGAACTTAACCTCAAAAACTGAAAGTGTATGACTACTAGTAGGGTGAGTTGTTGTATAATACTTTATAGGCCTAATACCATAATAAAGCATCATACTTGTCAAAAAAAGCTGTTATGAGTAGCGAACTTTTTTTTTCCTCGTTGGTGTACTGAACTTGCATTTTATTGCCAAAAATACGTACTTTTGTACTTTTTCTCACCTTTTTATGACATTTTTGCCCCTGATTTTTTAATAACTTGAGGGGCAAAAACGTCCAAAGTACGTAGTTTTGACAATAAAATGCAAGTTCAATACACCAACGAGGAAAAAAAAAAAGTTCGCTACTCAAAACAGCTTTTTTTGACAAGTATGATGCTTTATTATGGTATTAGGCCTACTTTATACTTTGGATAGATGCACCTTAAGTTGAGACTTCATGCAAATGAAAGTTTGGTATAAATAGCTTTCTAATCGACCATATAATGCAAAATACAAAAAGTTGAAGGGAATCAAGTATATCAGGATCTATGAAGTTTGGCTACTCCAAGAGATTTAGAATCTTAAAAATTTTAAATGTTTTGGTCCATCCTGTGTGATAAGTACATCATTGTTGTACTAAAACTATGCTGACTTTGTCTTATATAACACAAGATTTGAGATAACTATGAAGATCTTAGTTGTTAGTTCTAATTTATTGTGATTTGGATGACATTGGTGTGGATCCATACATAGTAGAATATACGCCTTTGGTACTTTCATAATATAATATATGTCTAGAAAGGGAAATAAAAATTCCCACCAAAAATATTGTAGATTGATAACATATATGATTTCACATATATTCCTTGTCAATTTTTGTTGGACTCTGGCCTTTTTTATTTATTTTTATTTTTTTTATTTTTTATTTCGCTCTTAAATACAAATTCAAATTTTACCTTTCATGTGTATTTTGTGAACATTCTACTCTAACCTTTTTTAACCGCCCTATGAATATCAAAGGGTAAAATGGTTATTGTACATGAACAAAATACACAAAAAGTTCGAAATTAGAAGTATTTTTATTTTAATAGGAAAAAAAGGCTACACAAAACAACAAAAATTTACAACTTAGATACATTTTTTGTTATTGTCCTTTGTCTATTCTGCTAAAGCGACTCCACCCATATAAAAATTTCCAATTAAAAATATATTGGATGTGCACAAAGAAATACTATCTGTTTCATATGTTGTCAAAAAGAGGGGTCCATAAAGTTCTTTGATACCTCAAAAAAACAATTGTTGGTTTTAATAATACATTGGCAATGTTCTTAGTTGTTTCCTATTTGGGAAATATAAGAGCTAAATACTCTGAACCATATTTTCTCTACCTGCAGGTGGAACAAAGAAAGATTTATTAATGATTGCGTAAAAGTATTCTTTTGCATATATATTTTTAGTGATGGATAAATTTACGGTATTTCAAACGTTTAGCGAGCAATAAATTTGTGCCTTATAATGTTAGATCGCGTCCTTCATATTAAATGTTTGTGAATTTCCACAGGTTATACATTTAAAACTATACTAAGAATGCAATTGAAGACTTTCAGATAGTGAGAAAGAGGTACGAAAATATGAAATAATAAATTAGTCATAAATTAATATTTACTATATATTTCTAACAAGAAGTTTCGATAATCACTATCCACAAAAAGAAAGCTCATAAAGGTCTATAAATCTACAAGGACTATTAGAAGAAAGTCATTCTTTGTTAACATTTGACAATGTCTTGGGTGACTTCAATGAAGGTCTCCTCTTTGCATGGAAATGTTAAACCTCCCATAGGATGAGCATAGCCAAACTCATCTTGAGACAAATTCAGCAAGGTTTGAAACGAAGGATATCTAAGATACGCCAATGGAACTAAAAATCTCTTCTTTCTGGTTTCACCAACATAAATTGATAAATAGCCTTTTGGTGTTTCAGTGGCCGATGAGGGAGAAAGAATTCTTTGTTTTCCTAGCTTAGCGTTCAAGATTCTTGGAAGATTTTGTAATGCCATGATCAAAGTGAAAACTTAACCACGAAACAGTAAGCGTATTACTAGTAGCAGGGTGAGTTTCTTGTGATATATATACTTTGGAGAGAAGCACCTTAATTTGATATATCGTTCAAATGAAAGATTTGTATAAATAGCAANTATATATTCACATGAAAATTGTGTTTTGTCAGGGCCGTATCCTTTATACGAAGATCTTGGTGATTGTACGTATCGTTGCCGTTATTGTGGTGCAGCATTTTGGTATGGCGAGCGTGTGAAACGGGCATCAACGGCTACCAGAACTGAGTACCATTTATGTTGTGGAGACGGAAAGATTATCATGCAGCAACAACCAGACCCACCCCAGTACTTTCAAGATCTTTTTGGGGCGTCTCCTCCAAGGTATTAGAATCTTACATTTCTTTACATATTTTTGTCAATGTTGTACTAAAACTAGGCTGAGTTTCTCTTAAATAAGAGAAAATCCAAGGAATATATTCTTTCAATTATTGTTACTTCCATCATGGGGATAATTTGTAGTTTGGACGACATTGGTGGATCATGTATAGTAGAATGTACGCCTGTGATACATTCATAGTATAATATATATGTCCAGAAAGGGAAACAAACATTTCCACCATGAATAATATCGTACATAAGATGTACGCGACTTCACAAATATTCATTGCCATTGTCTTTTTGTTTAAAAGCAACTACAGAACAAAGAAAAAACTTATCTTTGGAAACATCACATGCATAAGATCTTTAAAATTGAAATCTTGGATCATCTGGTGCACGATGCTTGCATGATATATGGAGTAGGAAACATTGCCCATTAATTTTTACCTTGCGGAATTGATTAGCTAATAAAAAAGCTACTTATACCAATATTGGTTTTGAATGGATCTACAACCGGTTAATCTTCTGTATAGGTTGATGAAAACTAAATGAAGAGATTTTAGTTCCAATAGCAAATCTAGAACATCATGCGTTTTAAACCTTCACTACTAGAAAACGGAGAACAGG